>APFE031099814.1:0-24504 GCA_000404065.3 Pinus taeda
TTCTACCTTGATTTACTTGATACTTCTTGGTAACATACTTTCCTTGCTTCTGTTGTTATATGTTCATTTATGTTTCCTTTTTCATTATGGGTAATTCACTTTGCTTCCCTATTTGCTTGGAACATGGGTCTTATTAGCTTCCTAAGATGAGACATAATACACTTAATTGAAGGTTCTTGTACTTGATCTTTTCAAGTAGTAGTTTCGTTTTGAGATACACATTTTTCATTTCTATTTTGTTGGGTGCATGAGATTACCTTGATTTATCTCATAAAACTATGGTCCAAATGCACCAAAACACTCTGAAGAGAAGCCTTACGATTATTAGGAGCCCCTACTTGATCAAAATGCTATATCCTAAAAATATGAGCATATGATGCACTGCCAAAGAACTAGAAATGATGCACCTATCAATAATGCTAGTATCATATCCCCATCTTCTCAGCACATAACATTATAATTGACAAAATGAAAAATTTGATCAATGAAGAGGATGCTAATGAAAAAAATGATGATATCATAGCCATCGAATAACCTTAATGCTTCTTCGTAACATAATTTCCTTGCTATTGTTGCTATATGTTCATTTATATTTCCTTTTTCATTATGTTTAATTCACTTTGCTTCCCTATTTTCTTGGAACATGGGTCTTATTATCTTCCTAAGATGAGGTGGAATACACTTAATTGAAGGTTCTTGTACTTGCTCTTTTCAGGTAGTAGTTTCTTTTTGAGATACATATTTTTCATTTCTATTTTGTTAGGTGCATGGGATTGAAGCTAATTAGAGTGTTGGCATTACTTTGTCATTTATTTTTGGTGTTTTATTTTTAATGCTAGTGTTTTAATTTAAGAAGGTAACAAAGATATTAAATTTATTAGAGTAAAATTGGGTTTATCATTTATCATTTTAATTTTGTCCCTCTTTCTTAACTATATTTTGAAAGTAACATATATAAATAGACCCATTAATTCCATATAAATAAACATGTATTATAGTTTTAGTAAACAAATTTTATAACAAGGTAATATAAGTGTCAAATTTACTAAAATAAAACTCGTTTATCATTTATCATTTTTTTTTCCTTTGTTAACTCTAGTTTTTAAAGAATCATATAAATAGACCCATGTATGGCATATAAATAAACATGTATTATATATTTAATAAACAAATTTTATAACAAAGCAGATTAAGTGTTAAATTTCCAAGAATGCAAATAAAAATAAAATAGGAAATACTTTCAAACTTGGGTGATTTGAAGCTAAGTTGAATTAGAAAGATTTGTACGTGTGGAATGAACATAAAAATAAATTAGTAAATAATTTTAACCTTAAGTTAAGTTGAAGCTAAGTTGAATGAATTAGAGATTTGTAGTTGAGTTGAATTAGAGATCTCTAGTTGTTTTCTTCTTGTAATTCTCCAACTATCCAACCAAGTAGAAACAAAGTTTCCTACTACCTAGCCTTCTGACAGATTTCTCTAAACAACGATGTTTTGCACAACCTAACAATACATGTATAAATATATTAAATTCCTTTTATTGAATTTATTTTGTATAGGGATCAGAAAACCCATTAAACATGGTTGAAAAATGAACATTATGCATAAAATTTTCTTTTTATCCCAATCCAGGGCAAGCAGTGATTACTTATGTGCTATGCAATATTATGATGAACAAAGACCTCCAAAGGAAAAGGAATGTGCCTGGAAAAACAACAAACAATGAAGCATATTATATTGCATTGATAAAAGGCTTAGGAATAGTTAGGGAGTATGGATCCAATGGAATTGTAGTCTTCACCAATTCCGAACTTGTTTGCAACTAGATGAAAGGCATGTACCAAGTTAAAAAAGAGAGGTTAAAAGAGCTACATGGAGAAGAAAAAAATATTATTAGTCAATTTCAATCATTTAGCATAAGACATTGTGTAAATGTTTTTTTTTCTAAGTAATATTGATCTATTAATATTATACAAAAAAGTTACAGAGGGACCTAATTTTAGAGATGTTAAGCATCAGTCATCATCACAAAATGAAGCTATTTGTAATGGATTGCCCCAACAGAGGGGAAACCAGTCCAAGAAGCTTTAAAGATTGCCCCTGTTATGGGGGAAACCATCCATTGAACCAAAACAATTGTTTCAAAGTACACCTTGGTTTTCGAAAAAGAACAAAGAGGAATGCAAAGCTTGAACCAGAAAGACAGGCACATAACCACTAAACAGAGTGACGTTCCACCTGGCGGAGAATTAACCAGAGAAATCAATACACTTGGCATAGAACCAGTGCACAACCAGACCACAAAAACCATGACATAAAGAAACATATCCACCTCGAAGCCGGACACAATTGCATGAAACCAGAAAAACCCAAAACAGTGAGACGAATCCACCTGGGAGCTGGAGGCCTTTGCATGAGGCGATGTGTTAGGCTGGTGGTTCCTTCGGAGTTGGTTGTTCCTCAATCCAGCAGGCAAACCGATACCAATCATCATCCTCTTCAAACGCGCCTCGACCTTGAGTAGGTGTAGCATCCATATTTCCTTTTGCATCCATCTGTCGCTTACCAGTATCCTCAGCTTTGGCTTTGCCACAAAGAGCCTTGCTTCTTTCACCTTGCTACCTCTTGCTAATCCCATGACTACTAGGCTTTGCCATGTTCTGCTTGTTCTCACTATTGGATAGAGGAACATTCATCTCATACTCTTCCTCGAAGGACATGGTGATGGTGGCTATGATTGTAGGCCCGTCTAAGGAACTACGGAAGCGAAATTAAGTGATGTGAGGGGCAAAAGGAGGAGGGAGTGGGAAATCCTCAGTGGGGACAGCATTGTCCCTCCATCCTCTACCGCTTCTGGTATTCAGGTATCTGTGAGTGGGGTTAATGAGCTGGTTGGGAAATTCAGTGGTAGAGTCTTGGGAATAAGAGGTGGAGCTGGTATAAACTTGCAAGCGGTGAAAACTTCCACATGAACCTCCACGCCTGCTGCGCATGTGGGCCTGACGCGAGCCATGGCATAGAGGTGAGCTGAATTGGCAGCAGAGGAGTTGGAAGAATGGCGACAATGAGCGTGATCAGGGGTGGGCGAACCACAATCAAGGAGACAATGGCAGGAGTGTGTGAAATGGAAACCATTACCAAAATCTTGGCAAGGGATAATTAGGCAACGATTGCCTGTAGTAGTTTTGATACACGGTTCAGCCGCTTGTGGAGAACAAATGCCATGGAGAAGGGGTGGAGTAACAAAACGGTTTGTAGGGGCCATGGTATGGAAGGGTGTGAGCTTGTCCCAGCTATCGAAGTTAATAAATGTCACCTGCAAGGTGTTTTTAATACAACTACGATGGGCTCTCAGGTTGAAGCAGTGAGCGAGATGGATAATCAACCCGCTGGCAATCCGTCTTATCATTTAAATGTTGTTATTGACACCCACATCTGGGTTACATTATGAAAATGTTAATAGGATGTCTAGTGATATATTATATGGGGAAATTTTAATTCAAGATTTGTTGTGAAAGATGAATTCATGTTCAGAAGTTCTCCATCAATATTTATTGATGAAAATTGTAATATATCTTTAATATGTTGTTTTTTAGTTATAAATGTCTCATTTTTAATGACCGTGTGTTTTGTTTCAATTCTATACCAAGTGTGCCCCCACTATGTAACCAAAACTTGGTGAACTCGACATGTTTTATAAAATTTTGTATTTAATTTTCAAAATGTGTGTGCTTCAACATTTGTGTTTTTAGTCTTGAGTATATTTTAAATAAAGAGCTTCAAATTGTTACATTACTTTTCTGAATTCTTTCAATGTTTTTAAATAGCAATTTTAAGATCTCAAAATACATGATGTAATTGCAAGGGTTACATTAATTAAATGCATGAGGTAACTTCAAGGGTTATATCAATTTTTTGAATTCTTAAACTTTTTAAATTGAAATTTCAATATTTTTAAATTCACGAGGGAACTTCAAGTGTTACAACAATTTTATAAATTCTTGATCCTTTTGAATAATAATTTTAAAAGAATTGTGGATAACATGCACGAAGTAACTTTTTAAATATCATGCATCTATATATCTATAGATATTATATCATGGATGAGCATTTTCCACATGATTCTTCGAGGTGAACATCAATAGAGTCTCATGCATCTACTAGAGGGGGAGGTCGAGGTCATGGATCAAAGAGAATATTAAATGAATTGGGGGAGGTCCATCGTGCACGTCGTGGTATTTACTATATATATATATGTTTATGTGCATTTACTTAAATGATAAATAAGTAGAAGAATATGTAGGTACACATATATATTGAATTGATTTTTATTTTTTTTAGATGCTTCACTCACTATGTTGTCATGTGACGGTGGTCAACATTCTCTGAGTGGTCATTAATCTCAGGGTGGTAAACATTCTCTCGGTGGTCATCAAGCTCAGTGTGGTCAATATTTTCTGGGTGGTCATTAATCTCAATCAGAGCATCATGATCAACATAATTTTCGTAAACTATATATATATTTTCTATGTTAAAACAAATTTGTACATGTAAATGAATTGTATGTACATATTCATGTACATGTATATCTTTTATACATGTATGAAAAGATTTGTTCACATGTTTTTATATTTATGTAATTTTATATATTGATCCAAAGGGTCAAAATGTTGGTCCAAGTAGACATAAGCGAAGCTGAAAAATTCAAGAAGAAGGTCATACACCAACTACAACTTATCTATCCAATATTTCTGATGAGCTTCCTTGGGAGACAAACCTCCAACAATGTACATTACAAAGGTGAAAAACTCATTATTCAAAATTGAGGAAAGATTTTTCGGAGTTTGGAGCTCCCTGTAGAGAGTCCATAAATCTTATAAATAGTTGTGCATTCTTGATCTGAAATGCAGTAGATTAGTAATGTTGTGCTAAATCCCCATTTAGAATAAAACCCAAGATGCTTATCATTTTCTTATCAGATGCTTAAGGATTCACCATGTTTTCTGAATTAACTGATTCCCATGAGAGTTTTTTTTGTAAATGTTATAAATAATTGAACATAAAACATATCCTAAAAAACAAGAAAATAATAGCAAAGAAAATCAAAATACAACACACAACAAAGAGATTTGATGATGAGTTCACCCCTCTTGGGCTACGTCTCCTTGGTCTAGCTTCTAATGCTTGGGCCTCTCTATTATGCTCAAAATTACAACAAAAGTGTGTTTACAATGCTCAAATGCCTCTGAAACCTTTCTCAATGAGTTCAGAATACTGAAAATTGCCATCTAGGATATTTTTGTATCCAATTTGGATAAGAACTTAAGAAGTTATGACTTCTCCTAGTTCTCCCACTATTTGCTCCACAAATTTCTCCAAAACCAACATAATCCCACAAATTCGCTCCAAATTCCACTAATTGAGCAAGAATTTGGTTGCGCTATGGGCCGTAACCTTTTGTCCATATCACAAATCACAATCAGCAAGGATCGACGGCTTAAAGTCTATGAACATGACAGAAATGTGCGATTGTGTGATGTGATATTAGCAGACCCGATGGAAACTTAAACTGTGGCTCATAAACGTATCGTGTCCGACACTCATCACATTTCTCTATCAACGGATAATCATTATATATCAGTGGGTACTGCATGCGATATGCGATTGTGATATATCGCATCACAATCTTGATTGTTCCAGGGGCCTATTCTATAACTCCTTCTTTCCTGCGATTGTGATATCAAAAATCACAATCGGCACTGTGTGGGGGCCGATTCTTAACTTGATCCACCTGTGACATGCAATATGAAATATGTGAGGGCTAATGGTGGCCTGCCACTTGGCACATCCTCATTTGCTGGTACCTTTCCCATGTCATCCAATATTGCCATGTAGACAAGTCAAACTTGAACTTTGACTTGCTCTAACTATTGCATACGAGGTTAGATTTGAGTGTCGTTCACACTGTTGGATTCAGAATGATGAGATTTTCGATCTGAAGCTAAGTTTAATAAGATTATGACGATTTGATTTTTTAGCATAAACTTGAGCACCTAATCAACTCTCTAAGCTCATTTCTTGATATTTACAAGAAGATTGGGCCAACCACAGATTCATTTATAGATATGATGAGGTGTAGAAAAGAAGCAATGATGGGTCTCGATAAATGGGTTGAGGTTAGTAAAAGGGTTACAAAAGAAAATGCAAAATCTATGTTTAATTTCAAAAAAGGGCTGAAAAGAGATATGCTTAAGGTGCAATATTTCAAGCACCTTGATATAGCCAGCCATTTGAATGATAGATTCCTTGTAGCATATGGAAAGAAACCATGGAATGACAAGGTTCCAATTTATTTTGTAAAATTATTTTATGCAAAATTATTTTTGGGTATGAAACCAGATTATAATGACATTCCATCTGAATATTATGGTAGTGGGAGATGTCGGTTATATGAGCGTAAGGGCGCATTACGTGATACTAAATTTCTTCACCCTCAGCCACCTTTGGTATGGCAATCTCCTCGTCTGGTAACTTTGCAATCAGAGATGGATGCCACTTCTCAAATCGGTCGAGAAGGAAGGGATGCCATTATAGACAACATACAAAGTGAATTGACTGCAATTGATATCGGTCTAAATCAACAAAGAGCATGGGCTAATGCACGTGCTAATTTTGTATATAAAATAAATGATGATATAAATAATATGAATACTGAGAATCTTAAAGCATATCAAAGACTTGTTGTAATGGTTGGCAAGACCTAATTGTTCATGAAGAAGAGAGTGTGGGATTAGTATGTGTTAATGGTTAGGGTGGATATTTTAACGTAATTTGTAATGTATGTGCTAATGTCGATTCACATACATTTTGTTATTTTTGTCAGATATAATTTAACACAAATGTATCATATGTTCACCATTTGCAATTAACTTGTTTGTTGAACAATTTTTTTGATAATTTCATGGTTCCAGGTTCAAATTCCAATGAAGTTGTTTTGAGAGATGTTAGTTTTTTTTTAAGAGTTCATGTTGATAGAGTTATTATTCTACTTATATTATATTGGTACTGTGAGGACATATTTTTAAAAGAAATAATTATGTATATATAATTAAATGTTAATAGATTCTGATTTTGACAGATGTTTTAGAAATAACACCACGCTCTTCCTTCCTATTAGGAGATGTGCCACAAGTATTGAATAATTCACTTATGTTTTGTTATAAATTGAAGTGCAATTTTCATTAAAAAATGAGATAGATTTATCTTATAGTTCTAAAAATTTGGATTTTTAGGTTTGTGGAGACTATTTCCATTCTTGAGGGACTTTAGCGATGGAGTCGACAATGGGGATAGGATAACCTATAATAATTTGAAAAAGTTGTAACAATTTTTTTAATATTGTGAGTTTATGCATTTTCATGTGCAATTTTAAATTTTTAATATATACATGTAAATTTATTTTACAAGGCATCCAAGAGGGCACAATGCGTGGCGAACACCACAAGGGCACACTGGAGGGGGAACACCATGATGTATTCCATGGAATTTGAAACTTTTTATAGTTTTGTTTTAATGATTACATTCTCATTTAACTTTAAAACATTAAAATTTAATTTTAAAGTACATAATCTTATGTATATATGCAATTACACACGTTGTGCAGGGCACCCATGATTCAAATGAGAACACAAGTAGGTTGATAGATCATATATTTCAGCGAGATTCTCTAAATTGATGCAACTTTTTATTTGACAATCTTTTAATTTTATATTTACTTTTATCATGATATAAAATTTGGACATATTTAAAGTAAAACTCTTTATTATGAATTAATTCATCTTATTTTTTGATCACTTTTTATTATATATTTACTTTTATAATGATATAAATTTTGAACATATTTTAAATCTTGAGCTCTTTATTATGATTTAATACGTGCTAATTTTGGAGTTTATGTAGAATTTGCATGGTACAATTTGCATGATGTATGGTTTGATTCTTAAAACTTGGTTTTACATATTTAAGTTCATGAATTTGTAGCAATAAAAGTAAATTTGCATTTAGTTGGTACATTTTTCATTCAATCATTCTTATAATGTTAGTATATGATTGTTAGGTTTTGTTTAAATCTATTTTGTCAATTTATTTAAAATGAATCTAGTAAAATTTCAAATTACAAAACATGACCTACATTTTGCATTTGAATGAATCTTATAATTTGTTGTAGATGTCTAAAACAATGATAACTTAAAATTACATTATGAAATATGGTATGTACATTTTTCATTCATGTATGGAAAGGCTACTATGGATGTCGGTTGATAGTTAAATTTTAATATAAAGTTGTTTGAATGCAAAAACATAAGCTAGATAAAATTGCACTAGAAAACATGCCCCACAATTTGCATGATGCATGCATGGTTTGATATTTTTAAAGGTTTTACATATTTGGATTTAGTTGGTACATTTTGCATTCAATCAATCCTATAATGTTAGTAGATGATTCTTAGGTTTTGTTTAAAGTTGTTTTGTCTTGAGTTATTTATAATGAATCTATTAAAATTGCAAATTACAAAACACAACATACATTTTGCATTTGAATGAATCTTATAATTCAGTGTAGATGTCTAAAGCAATGGTAACATAAAATTGCATTCTAAAATATGGTATGCACATTTCGTGTTCATGTATATAAAGGCTACTATGGATGTCAATTGATAGTGAAATTTAAATATAAAGTTGTTTGAATGCACAAACATAAGTTAGACAAACTTCCATTATAAAACATGGCCCACACTTTGCATGATGCATGCATAGTTTGATGTTTTTAAAGGTTTTACATATAATTTAAGTTCATGAATATGTAGTAATGAAAGTAAATTTTCATTTAGTTGGTACATTTGCATTCAATCATTCCTATAATGTTAGTAGATGATTCTTAGGTTTTGTTTAAAGTTGTTTTGTCAAGTTATTTAAAATGAATCTATTAACATTGAAATTACAAAATGTGACCTACATTTTTCATTTGAATGAATCTTATTATTTGGTGTAAATGTCTAAAACAATGATAACTTAAAACTGCATTATAAAATATGGTATGTACATTTTTCATTCATGTATAGAAAGGATACTATGGATGTCGGTTGATAGTTAACTTTTAATATAATGTTGTTTGAATGCACAAACATATGTTAGATAGAATTGCATTATAAAACATGGCCCACAATTTGCATGATGCATTCATGTTTTGATGCTTTTAAATGTTTTACATATAATTTAAGTTCATGAATATATAGCAATTAAAGTAAGTTTGCATTTATTTGGTACATTTTGCATTCAATCATTCCTATAATGTTAGTAGATGATTCCTACAAAATGTGACCTACATTTTTCATTTGAATGAATCTTATAATTCGTTGTAGATGTCTAAAACAATGATAACTTAAAATTGCATTATAAAATATAGTATGTACATTTTGCATTCATGTATAGAAATGCTACTATGGATGTCAGTTGATAGTTAACTTTTAATATAAAGTTGTTTGAAAGCACAAACATAAGTTACATAAAATTGCATTTGTAAAACATGGCCCACAATTTACATTCAATCATTCCTATAATGTTAGTAGATGATTTTTAGTTTTTGTTTAAAGTTGTTTTGTCAATTTATTTAAAATGAATCTAGTAAAATTGCAAATTACAAAACATACCCTAGATTTTGCATTTGAATTAATGTTATAATTTGTTGTAGATGTCTAAAACAATCATAACTTAAAATTGCATTAATATCTAGAAAGGCTAATACATTTTGCATTCATGTATGAAATTGTTTAAGTCCAGAGAATGTATGTACATATAAATTACTTGTCGTGCATGCAAACATAATAGCAGTGGCATAAAATCCTCAATACACCTACAAAACAGGCAGTATACACATAACTTTGTAACTCAATAGAAGACCCATGAGTATCATTTTCACATCATCACATTATTAAGAATGTGCAACTTAAAAATGCACAAAAAGAAAGGCTAACAATGTACTTGAACTCTAAGTTCTCAAAGATGAATCAAAGGAGAAGAAATTGTTGGGCAGTTCAATTAAAAAAAATTCTAATGGAATGTCATTCTCAATGATTTGTTCATGGTTAGCTTTTGACATTCTCCATTTTTTAATTTTCAATTGTTTTTTTTATTGAACTTCTATCAACTTTATGTGTGATGCACACACTAAGTGACCATATTGACAACTTATGACATTGGGTTGATAGTTTTGAAAGTAAACATTACACTCAGTTTGACGATTTTCTTGAAAAAAATAACCTTTCAATATAATAGACCCTCTTTCATATATAAAATCGTTATCATCATAGTCTTCCAATAGCTTCATCTTTCGTTCATTGCACTGCATCAAATAATACTTGACATTTTCTATGTTGTTAATGGGTTCAACTACAACAAAAACATCTCTTGCACAATAAAACAAGTGTAAATTCAGATAATAATTAACATGAAATTAACTTTATCAACATGGACTTGATTTTATTATCTATTCATAGATCTCTATATTTTAACTATTATCTAGATACTTATATGCATTGATTTTAAAAACATAAAACACACAGACACACACACACACACACACACACACACACACATATCCTCTTGGAAAGCAATTGAAATGTTACCATCTCTAACCAGATTAGAAACTCAATCACCTTCAGATGATAATATAGTCTCCTTTGATTCCATCTCTTCGAAACTTGAAATTGACATTTTCCCCTTTGTATTTAGTTATGTATGTTTCCAAGCTTTTACATACATGTTTTTTTCACAAACATCATTGGATTGTGTGTCCTCTATGTAAACAGGACAAAAAAAGAATATTTTCTTTTATCAAATGCAAATGCATTTCGATAATCCTTTTTTTTAATTGAATGCAATTTTCGAGTCCCTTTTACTGTTTCAGCTTCATATGTAATCGATCTATCTACATATTGGACTCCAATATGCCAAAAAAACCTAGAGTAAATTCAAACAAGAATTTAAATATGTTATTCAAAATACAACTTATATATCAAAGATAATCTTCGTTATATTGTTTAAACTATATAATGTACAAATGTTTAAAATTAGAAAATTAATAAAAATTATCATATATTAAAACTATATACAAATTAATTTGTATATATGTACATACCTCCGTACCTCCCTTGATGGCTTAGTTTGATGGCTTAGTGAAACATCGCGCCATTGAACAATTTTTCAGTTGAGTAGAGTGTTCCATTTGATATCTTCAAAGTGCTCATTTTATACATGTCCCTACACCATCATGTTCCCCCTTTCATGAGCAATCTCAAAGAAATTCCAACAATGTTTAATGTAGGTTTCCTTATGAAGACGACACAACCAAAAGAATGAACGTGAAGATTTTAGTTGACCCGAACATCCATCTGACCATATCGAATGTTCATTGAATTTTATTCCATGACCTTTTGATGAGTCATAAATCTTATCAAAACAATGTTGTACAAAAAGTGTATCTTGTGTATGATCATCACTGATATAAAAGTGATATTCTTTAATAACATGTTGATTTTCACTAGTGCTTTCCATATCATCGAAATTTTGTTTAGCGTGTGTATATAAAATATGGATACGCATAGAGACTTGGTCAGAATGATAATATTCACTATGTATTTCATTTTGTGCATCAAATTTGTAATTCTATGCAAAATCAACTATTGACAAAATGGTCCTTGGTGGAAAAATTTCACGGGATTTTTTGAATTGCAGGTCCTCCCATCGAGCTCTATGAAAATTCTTGGTGTACTTATAGATTTTTGTCTCAAAATTCTTCAAAAACTCTATCACATAAATTTCTTCTTCTTGTAAATCAATCCTTTTAGCACTTGTAATATTATTTGAACTAATATATGTATGGATATATTCATATCTCTTCCATTTCACTTTTAGGTTAGACAATGATTGGTCATTTATATCAACAGAATATTTGTTGTGAAATAAAGTTAGATTTGAACGATGATCACATTTTTTACATATGAAACCATGGATAGTGGAAGGAGGAGGTGATTTTTTCCAAAACGTTTTACCAAAATTAAGGAAGGTGTCATAATATAATTGAAACTACACATGATAACACCAACACCAAGTGTCACATACAATGATAGGCTTAACATACCATGGTTTCTGTTGCACAAAGGTACTGATTGAGACATTAATTCCACGATTTTATTCTATGAATTGATTGAACAAATCTATCTAAGTGGTGTCCAAGATATATTTTGCATGTTCTTCATACTGATTTCGTTCTATTCTTCTCTGCATCACATCGCTTGCTTTTGGTGAAACACGTGAATTTTTCATCCAATATTCATATATTACTTTTTTAACACCTTCTCCAAGTGTATGTTTTTATGGTTGATAATAAATATCTTCCCAACAAAAGATCTCATCATTTACATTTATTTGCAATCGAAATTTCCTATGTTCGTGCAAAGTTTTTTGTGAGGTCCCTAATGCTTTTGCCATAGATTTTATGAAACGATTTTATTTAGTACTTGATGAAACCAATGCCATTTGTATTGCTCTATGTGAAGCTATATAATTTTTCTTTCTAGATATTCCAACTCATTTTAGAGCACTATTTATATTTCAAATCACATTTTCCTTCACCTTTTTATCTTCCGTTGATTTTTGAATACCCAATAGAGTTGTAGCTTCTTTTAGTTTCTTTGATGTTAAGAGATCTCTCAAAATTTGAGCTTGAACTATCACACTTTCATCTTTGAAGAACCTCTCAATAATGAGCTTAACACAATATCGTATAACATGGTCAACATTTTTATCTCCATATATGTTAGTGCCAACATTTTGTAACATCTCATCATCAATATTGATTTCATCTATACATATGAAAACTAAATGTAAATGGGTATAAATATTCATTAAATAATTAAATTAAAAGATAGTGTTTGAATGAAATTGAAATTAATAAATATGTATAATTTCAGTAATACACATGACATATATACACATACTTGATGGTGATTCAACATCTTCACTTGAATCTGTTTCAATATCTTCAACAACATCATCAACCATTGTTTCATTATCTTTTTCACTTTGTCTTTCAAAATTTTCAATATTATCATCAATGTTATGAGGAATATTTTTCCCTTTTTACATTACAAAATATTTTTCAAATTTGTTCATCAAATAAAAATTATATTTCACAATACACTAGTTAAATTTTAAATATCATTTATAATATTTACATTTACATACCTGCTTCAACTTCTAGTTGAGATTGATTTTCTCTTTCAATATTTAAGTGCTCTTCCTTCTTTCTTTTGTAATAGTTTCTCTCATATTCTCTACATCTAAAAAAATCGATCAAACTTAAAAAAAAAATCGGCTCAACTTACAAAAAAATTCAACCAAACTTTTAAACTAATCCAGCGGAATTATTTTTTCGTTTATTTTAGCAGGCATCGTCCACAAACACAAGTTTGGCCGAATGTGGATTTAGTTCAGTGGAACTACTTTAACCTGCAACTCTACAACAACGCGGCTCTGGTCACCTTTTTCCAAATTCGGAATGGTTAAACTCCATTAAATTTGGTGAATTTAATTTTAGAGCCAATACTAGCATTTGCATAATTGAATCTAATTTCAGTAGATATAAATTTTATGGAAGTTCGTAGAAATTTGTTAATTTTAATTAATTTTCTAAAAAAATGTGTGCAAAATATTTAGGTAGGCCATTACGATTTAGTGAAATAAAAAATTTGTTCTTCCAAAATATACTATGAAAAAATATAAAAAATTTATGGTTCATTACATTGGTCCATCTTCTATAATGGCTAGTTTTTATATTTTTAGTTTATAACTAACATGTTTAAAAACTTGACGCTTAGCTAAACATCTTAAAAATCTGCATTTTTTTCATATTGGTTCAATTCAAAAATTTCTAGTAATTATGATGTGCATCAGTTGGTTTTGTAATTATAACGATATCGAGGTAGAGTCTGTCTAGATTGTTGCAACACAATTTTTTTTCAAAAACGCCAAAACAAAGAATACACTAGTTCTAAAAAACATGACATTTTATGAATCCCTTGATTTTTAAGGAACACAAAGTCAAACAATTTCTAAGTTGACATATCAAATGTGAATAAAAAATTCCAAAAAATAAGTAATAGAAATCTAATAAAATTTCTGACAAGTTTTTTTTTATTGTAAAATGAAAATGTAAATAGAAAAATTGCTTTGCCTTGTCGAAAGTTGAAAACTTCTAAAAATGATATTTTTTTCAAAAAAGGGCAAAAAGTGTTACCCAACACTCCAAGTCTTAACCAAAGTTACATTATGGACTATTATAGCGTCTTCTTCATCATGGTCACATGGCTATCCCCTTTTCCATGAATAATGGGGGATAGTGTGGCATCCCTTTGAACTATGGTGGCCAAAAAGAGAAGGTCAACTTCTAAGTGGCATAATTTTTCCATATGGACTCCAATTGAGGTGATTCTTGCACCGTTGGAAATCTCTTTGTGTGTAAAATATGAGAAAAGGGTGTGGAACTTAAGAAACAAAGGTTTACCCCCTAAAAATCACTCTTGTATGCCTCAAATTGCTACCATAATATTTTAGACCCCAATTTGCCAAACTAGGTCCTTCCAAAAAATATGGTCTTGCAAGTCAAATTCTCCACTTTTTCCACCTTGAAAGCATTGATATGGATGAAAACCAATATAATTATCAAATATAAACCACTCCTCCCCATTTTGGTAGGATTTTGTTCCTAAAATGCCTCCACTAAATGAGGTGAGGAAAATTTTCCTCCACCTTCTCTTGGGTGTGTGATTTAGCTTTTCTTGGAAGTTGTCCTTTCAAGCCAATTTATCAAAAGTCATGTTTTCCATATCTTGTAGTTCTAGACCTATTCTACAAAACTATATCTTCTATCAACTGCTCTTGAGCATATGATGCCAAATCCTCTATAGAAGTAAGGATTTGTTCCTCTTCCTATGTTAGCATGGACCATATTGTAGAGCCTTGATTTTCCGACCTCGACCAGATATCCTTCCCTTATTTAATTATAACCATGCTTCATCTCCCACCTTGAATGACATGTATTATGTTTTTATCATGTCTAACCTTGTATTTTTCCTATGAATTCTCTAGTGTCTCCTATACTTGTATCATAACACACATCTTGTTGAACCTGTCAACTACCACAAACAAATAGTCATGTCCCTTCATGGTCTTTGGTAATCCTCCCACAATTTCCATGGAAATGATTTCCCAAGGATGAGTAGGTATAGGTAAGGGATGATATAAACCATGTTTCCTATTAGTAGGTTTTTCAAGATTACTATAAATATCTCACGTTTTCAAGCTATCCAGTCCTTAGAACCCTTTGATCAATATGATAAAAATCTTGGTGTGTTTATAATTGTTCCTAGATGTGCCATTTTGCACTACAGAACTCGCACACTCATACTTGTTGGTGAAATTTGACACTTATTCAAACCCTCATAACTTATAACAATTCTTTTACGTGTGAGAATAATTTCATTAATGTGTAATAACTCTCTACTTCATTTCAGGTTCCACACTAATTTAGAATTGTATGATTTCCATACAATTGTATCTTAAATTTATATACAATTTAATTCAATATGAATAGAACACTCATACCTCTTCCAAAAACTTATGAAGACAAATTGCAGAGGTTATGCCTTTTTAAGCTACCTAAAATGGTCATGTAAATTATTTCTTCAAATTCAATATTGGTGTTTTTCAAACCTTCAGTGTCAACTAGAACATTAGATGTGCTCTTTCTCTAAATAACATGAATATCCTTTAACCACAATATGATCTCATTTTAGTTCCATGGATCGATTAATGATAACTCTACCTTCTCATAATATTTTCCTTAAAACTAAAAAATTGCTAAACTAAAAGACTCCAACTTCTCTAGATAAGAATTGTGAAATGTTCTAACACTAAAATTGAATAAAGGGAACATATCATCCTCAACGTTTACTTGTTTTAATTGATCTTCCATGATTTGATATGCCTGATTCTTATCATGATAATGCTTAACCTTTCTAGAGTATACACCAATAAACATGATAGTAGTTCCTTTATTTTGATACAATCTTGATGCTCACTCAAATGTATGGTGCCTCCTCTCACTACTACATCCTACTTACAACACATTTGATCCTTTCTTATAGCTTCAATCTTTTTATATTAGTAACTTTTATTTTTTCAAGTGAACTCCAAACTTGGTTGACTACACTTCCAACAAATGATCCTTCTTTTAAATAGTGACTTTGATATTCATTTATGTAATTGATCATTAGTATTCCCTTTTCATTGCTTCATGAGATATGACTGTGTCGCATTTGATAGATCCCATCACATCTCTCATTTCAGTGGTGATTCTTCTCTTGATATCTTCTTCTAGGGTGAATTTTTGTGGCAATTCCTCATCCTCATCATCTACAACCTCAATAGTTTCCACCGCAATGAAATCATGCCAAGCAGTTGTGCCCATAATCTTATGGATAAAATGGGCCTATTTCTATAAATGCACCACCCCCAACTTAAGAATAACATGTACCTCCATTTAACCATAAAGAAACAATCTTGGAATCTGAATCATCCTCTACTTTAGCAACAATGATAGAGAAATGTGTGTCCATTGTGCTTGTCAATCATGATGTATCTAGCATATTGTTTCAAATTTTAATTTTGTCTAAGTTGGTAGTATATCAATTAAATCCTTTATTGTACCAATGCAAATCTACTAAATTATTCCAAATACGATATACATAACCAAACACAATCATTGCTACAATTTTGGTTATAACTCCCTTTAACATTCCACACTAAGGATGGCAACCAAAAGATCAAATACCATTCTATGAGTTGATGTACCATGGATCCAACTTTCTATTTAAAAAATAACTCACCACATAAATTCCACAAACAAATTTGTTTCCCCCACAAAGTTAGGTTCCTTTGGCTACAAGCCTAGATCTAGGACTAAAATCTAGGCGAAACATAAAATTTTCTACCTCCATATCTGCACATGTAAAGTTTTCGAGGTCTGAGGTTCTTCTCATGCAAGCTATCTCTTGAAACTTCCACACAGATTAGGTGGTGGGACGGCGTCCTGACACTTCCTGAGCCTAGGTTTGAAAATATGTTTGAATATCTTTCCCTTGTGGAAAGGTTTAATGTTTTTGTTAAATCACTACAAGGAAATTCAATCCCTATGTAGGTGGGGTTTTCTGATATAGTGGTGTATCCCTTCAGTTGTGTAACATCTGGTCTATGGAGGTAAACAAATGCAATATCTGTCACTTTTTTTTGATTATAGGATATCTAAAAATTCAAATATAGTTATGCTTTCAAGATTCCTTAGAGGTGATATGGGGCCTGGAAATCCACCTTTGTCTATCTCATACAAGGATGCAGTTCAAGGAAAATCTAATGTAGTAGAACAACCTTCATCCCTCCCAGGCCCCTATATTATTGAAAAGTAATATAAAATGATAGCATTGGATGTAAATAATGAAGCGGTAAAATTTCCCTTCTTTGAACTCCAATCCTTATCCATTATCTATACATTTAATGGTTTATGGCCCAAATCACACGATCTACACTAGTGGACCTTTCCGAACTGGACCAAAAATTGTGATATACATCTTTTCTCCAAAGGATTATTTTTGGTACAATTTGCATGCCCATAAAATACAGAGAAATTACTTAGGGGTGGGCTATTGTTTCAGGGTAATGCTAGACTCTTCATCTTCCTTGGTTTCCATATTTTGATTCTTCAATGAAGGTAGTAACCAAAATTCTTGTATGGGTCAGGATGCCAAATCTCTAACAAAATGAATCCTTGATTGTATTTTATTAAAGAATGGATCCCATAATTGAATCCAAAGCTTGTATTATGAAAGAACAACATTCAAATTTAATATTTGTTTCCAAACATGACTTTTATAGGATTTTTGTTCGCAGATCAAGTTACTAGCCTACAAAAAATGAAAAAGGCACAAGATTTTAAAGCAAGGGGTTGAAAGAAATTCAATCCTACCTCTACAGAAGTAGAAAATATGGAAACCAAGGATGAGACTCCCAAGCAGAGAATAGGGGTATTCAGAATCTGGAGGATCCATAACATCCCATGCAATTTTTTTTGAACCAACCTCAATCCGTGAATCTTTTCTTACTGAATCCACGACCTGCAAGATAAATGATCTCTATTATTTCATGTATAGGAGATTGGAAAAAGGTTCAAAGATGGAAAGACAAAAAAGAGAAGTTAACTGAATATTATCATTCTTAGTTTTTTGCTCAACTTTCTTACATCTGATCTTCATGGTTTTAGTTGATGCCTTATGGCAAATGCTAATGATTTTCTTTTCTTTTCAGTAAAAGTTAGCATGCCTGTATCGATTTTTGGAATGCTTCGACATCTACACAAGTAACTTTATTAAGTTTTAATGGAATTACAACTAATTATGATTATTTGAAGCTGTTATTTTTTAATTAACAAAACAAAAAATGTGATTATAAACTGGAATTATATATATATATAGAGAGAGAGAGAGAGAGAAGAGAGAGAGAGAAGAGAGTAGAGAGAGATATATATTCCCTAATTTAATTATTTTAAATGACATGATGAACTTTGATGTAGGACAATATATTCAATGAATATAAAGATATATATCTATATGAAAAAAATACCTTATTTTTATTTTAAAGTAATTTTCACAAACTTATAGGGAAAATTTTGAAATTTTGAATATAAAAATATATTTATATATACAAGGAGATAGGTGTGGGAGGGGTCTTTATTAGCTCCAAAAGAAAAATTGTTAGCATATTTGAACATAGTACAACAAAGAAGTCTATAATCTTCTTTAGGAAATCACTCAAGGCTCCTAACTACACATCCATAATTTGAGGGCCTTAGGGGATTCTCCTATGTGACAGACAAGTAAGTAGTGCCATTAGAAATGGAAATTGGTGCTAAATTCTTTGTGAACACAATAGTATATTTGACTCCAAAGCCAACTCCTATAACCATTTCTATAACGTACCAATTTAGTAGAATATTAGTGTTAGCACATCATTATAGAAAATGGGAGTAAATTTGACGAGTCCTCCACATGGAGCTTGGAAAAGAGGGATAAGAAACCACCACCCTTCACTTATGTTATAAATATTTTCATCTCATCTAATGAATGTTCCTCTTTAATTATTTGGGGTTGCGATGGAACAATGACCTTGTCGCTACCAAAGGATTTCCCAACCCTCCTTTGTTCTTAATGAAGGGGTCTCGAGCTAAGTTGTTATTGGCTTTGGAAATTTGGTTTCATTGATTTTCTTCTTGGAAATTCAAAGGTTGCGATGCTAGTCATGAGTGCATCATATCTCTTCACAAATTTCCTCTCTTATCTTGCTCTCTTGCGGAAGTTTGGAGGATGTTCATTTTATTCTTTGTTCTTCCTTTCCGATTGGATATTACTCTTCAACAACTCCATGTTTTACAATTTGCAATGGAAAATTAGAGAATAAAGGAAACACACAAATCATTTGAAAGGCTCAACAAACTATTTCCACTTTAAGTGTTCATGTCAAAGTCCTCTCTATACCCATCAATAGCATAGTAACAAATTATCAACATTAAGATGAAGTTTGCAATGAATTTGCTATAATTTAAAAAATGGGTCCTTTAAATACAAAAAAGTTAATACACTTATATTCCAAAATTACAAATGGATAATCTCAATGCAAGTTAATACACTTACATTCAATGCAAGTTAATACACTTACATCCTAAAAGCACAAATGGATCATCTCAATGCACTAGAACATCAAATTATTAAGCTTATAAGCTTGCTCGCTAGGAAATAGGCTCTTTAGGTGAAAACTATGATGAATTCTCTTCCCATCAGCATCGCCAACCCCACCATAATTGTAAAAAAAAGAAAGGTCTACAACAACACCATTCTCTTGTCGATGGTTTAAAGCTTGTTTTCAACATAGAAAACCCAACAATGATCGATACCTCTCTTGAATTTTGTTATATTTATTATGTCTTCTTTGAATTTTTTTAACTCTAATATGTATACATTCTCTCAAATAACATATTTAAACCAAACACTGCTATCGTTTTATATCTTTCTATATAAAATTTATATAATTTTTTTTTCACAAAATATAAAATTTATATTGAAGCTTTTTTTTTACAAAATATAGATTTAAAAATTTCAATCAAGGTGAATAATCCTATATAACTTTACTTAATATAAAATATTTATATATATAAATAAATTAATTTTATATTATTTTAATTTTTAAATAAATTAATTATATATTTATTTTATTTTTAATAAATTTATGTATTTATATTTATATATACAGATTTTCATGTTAATCAATTTTGTATCTTCGTGTCTCAATATAATTGTTTACCTTATTACCCGTGTTATATAATTGTTTACCTTATTATCTGTGTCATAATGTCTGTAGCCACTTTTCTTGGGATACTTCTGTTGCGATGATTGTGGGTGGCTCTCTCTTTTTGGTAGTGATACTATGTCTCTGACAGTGAAAGAGTTGAGATGTCCAAAACTGGTAATTCTAACTTTCGTACTCAATTTTTTATTGTAAGTGATTCCAGAAGCATTCTTCCTTAACCTCGTGTCTCTCAGGGTGTTAGATTTAAGTAACACAGGGCTACAATTATTGCCAAGATCATTGTGGCAATTGAAAGAATTTGAATTTATTAATTTGAACTATACTCAAATTGAATATGTGCATTGAGGCATTGACAATATTTCAAACCTTCAGTTTTCACATCTCAAGGGATGTAAGGGGTTAAATCATTTCCATGTGAAATGAGAGATCTCTAAAATATCTGATTTTTGAATCTCAAAGGATGTCGTCATTTAGAATCATTTCCATCTGAAATCGTAGAACTTAAAGATATCAAAGATCTAAATCCTTAAGGGTTGTGATAAGTTAGAAGTGATTCTTCCTAAGATTAGAATGCTTTCAAATTTTCAAATTGTACGATAGAGAAGAGGAGTCTATTTGTACGGGAAATTTTAATATTTTTTTCAGAGGAAAAAATATAATCATTTTTCATCAAAAATGAGGAAGAGTTTTACCTCTGTTTGGATCAATTACAGTTCATCAGTGCTGCTCAACAATGAGCTTTGAATACCAAAATCAATCCAAAAAAAAAATAGAGCATCCCTCAGAGAGCATGGCAGAAAGCACAGTTAGATGGAATCAAAAATAGAAAGGAAAACAAAGATAGACATCAAACCATACAACCGGCCTATGAGAGGCCAGGCAAAATAGAAAAAAGCTGCCAAAAACCACCTAAGAAAATTTGAAAAAGAACTACACACATAACGAACCAACAAAAAAGTACTCAAAATGGAAAAAACAAGGAGAAAGAGCCTGGCCTTGCTTGGAGAGGGTGTCAATAATGAGATTCTGTTCATGGAGGATATGCTAGAAGGAGATGTCAGAAAAGGTTGCCTTTAGATCCCTAATACAGATCATCCAATTGCAGAGGGGGCAGACCCCAAGGGTGGAGTGGCCCAAAATCCATTGAATCAAAGTGAGGGAATCCCCAAAGATTGAAATCTGCTCGATGCACAGCCATAAGGAACATTGTAAGGCATCCCATAAAGCAATATTCTCAACCCTGATGTTGTCTCCCCTACCTCCAGACCAGCAGAACCTATAATGTGAAGAGGGATCAATTCTCAGGAAAGCACCACAACCACATATGCCTCCCGAGGTAGCCTCATCAAAAAAACATATGGGAAAAATGTTAGACAGATCACGCATGGAAATAGAATGGGAGGAGGATTTTGGCAACAAAAGACCGATTTCCATGAAGGAGGCAACAATTTTTAAGCCAACTTGATATGAGTCAGAGAATTTTCCTTCAAAGATAAGATCATTTCGAGCCCTCCATATCCCCCACAATATATATAATGGAACCGGCTTGTAAGAAGGTGAATTCTGAGCCCAAATCATAAGGTAGGCCACAATTGAAGATTCATCTCGAGAGAGAGAAACACCCAACAAAATTGAAACCTCCAACCAAACAACAGAAGCAAAGGGACAATGTAAAAATAAGTGGGAGAAGTCCTCAAAAGCCGATTTGCATAGAATGCACCTATCAGGGCCAATGAAACCTTTCTTCAACAAGATATCCCATGTGAGAGTGTGGTTATAGATTGTAAGCCAAGAAAAATATTTGATCTTCAATGGAGCGACCCAACCTCACATGCTAGCAGACCAATCAGAATAACGTAAAGAGTGAATGGAGGAGGAATGTAAGAATATACTTCTTTGATGGAGATTCAGCCATTTAGTATTTGATCGCCCCATACCAAAAGGTCTATGTTCTGTGATAGAGTGATCCCATCTTGACATAGAAGATAGAAGTAAGACTCCCTTTCCCCTTCCAAATGCTAAGGGAGGCCCAAATGCCAAGCTTGAGTTTAGGAGGGAGAGGCTAGGGGGAAGGGCTGCACCATAGCCAAATTGTCAATTGTGAAGATTCCTTGCTAATTTAAAAAGTGAATACAGTGGATAGAGATAATATGGGAACCAGAAAGGCCCTTTATAGCATCCATCCCAACATAAATTCTCTAGCTATTACCCACCAACCAGCGAAGATTACTACAAAACCACACAATCACATGTTTGAAGCTTCTTGAGATGATAAATGAACGAGGATTGATTGGTGGACTTGAAGCCACCGATTCCTCCAACCCAGGATAGGGAAGATATTCACTGGAAATTATTCTCTAGCAGAGACCTCCTTCTTTGAAGGCCCTCCATAGATTGGATGTTAGAAGAGTAATGTTAAACCTCCG
The DNA here is from genome assembly GCA_000404065.3 of Pinus taeda. Taxonomy (NCBI): domain Eukaryota; kingdom Viridiplantae; phylum Streptophyta; class Pinopsida; order Pinales; family Pinaceae; genus Pinus; species Pinus taeda. The sequence goes on from APFE031099814.1 coordinate 22,959, forward strand.
AGAGTCCTGAATACCCCATCCGCCCAACTGAATCGGCCTAGAAATCTTATTTAGGCGAGTGAGATGGATCTTCCAACCTAGTCCAGTTCCAGACCAAAGGAATGTAGAGATAAGAGCATCAATCTTGTTAATGATTTCTTATGGAATATAGAATAGATGCATCCAGTAGATTGGGGTACTTTGCAGAAGAACTTTGATCATGGTGACCCTGGCCCCAATCAAGAGTCAATTGTGATGCGAACATGTTAGCTTCTTTTCAACTTTATCTAACAGCCAAGTCCGCGATAATTACTAAGAAGGATGTGATCATAATTTTTGTTAATGAAAATTAAGTATATTATTATCATCTATTTTAAGTATAAAATTAGTATATTGTTAGAAGGATCAAATCTCTTCAGGGGCAAATCTCTTTTAGAGTGAAATTTGAAAAAAATTGTATATCTCTCACCCATTTATAGATATATATATATATTTAATATACTTCCTCAGTGTTTAAATTGCATTTTTTGAATGTATATAACATATAACTTTAAATTTGGTAATCCAAACATCTAACGGGGATTGACTTTAGATTTCCACTTTTCACAAATTTCACATTTCTTTTTATTTATGGACCTTAAACAATATTTTATTATATTTATTTTAAATAAATTTTATTAATTTAAAAAAGATGTCTTTCAGTTAATCACATTATAAAATTTATTGTCATTATAATATGATTAATCTGAGAAAATTCTATTATTCACAAAAATTTTAAGATCTAACTTAAAATTATATTTTGAATAAAAAATAATAGTTTAGTTTCAACTAGAAATAATAGTCCAATTATCTTGCCGAAACCTCTTCCTTATTCCACTAACAAAAACAAATGACGTAGTGATCCCTTTTTTGATTATTAGAGGGATGACAGGTGCAATTAGTTATTAAAACCCCAAAGTTTCTGGCGTGCTTAGACCGAACGGAGACATGGGAATTCTTCGATCACCCATATATATAGCAGTTGTCTATATATTATATTTAATTTAGACTAGCATTTGCACTTAATGTTGCAAACGAAACGCCGTAAGGCATAGTGTGTGGAAGAATATTGAAATGTGAATGGGCTTTTATGGGCTTTTTTGAAAGCAAGGGTCGATGTATTTGAGTTTTAATTTGAGGAAGCCATGTCGAAAAGCATATTTGGGGGTTAAAGTGGCTACGAAATGGAATGCAAGTAGTCATAAATGTCCATTGAACTTGTTTAGACACCTTCATATCTGGATTGAAATTGCGTAGTTGAAGGTGAAGGTAAAGGAATGAATTCACGCGAAACGCGAACAAGAACTGAGTATCCATATCGATTTCGATAGGGTTATTTAAGAAATCATTAGTCAAACAAGAAATTTAATTATTATGAAGACATATTGAAAACATGTATTATATTCATTGAAATAAATTGAATTTGTTAAAAAAATATGTTAAAACCCATTGATAATGAATCGGTTGTGAAGACATAAACTATCAAAATGGTACTTGATCTGAAACATCCTTTTTCAAGTTTCAAATG
>APFE031099814.1:44844-73496 GCA_000404065.3 Pinus taeda
AATATTTTGAATATATATTTTTTTAATTTTGATTGGTTTTTATGGTGAAGTTTTATTATAAAATTATGTTTGTTCAACTATTAAGTGTATTTGCAGGTAATAATTATGTGGTTTCTTAATGGGTTTTAAATGAGTGGGGTTGTATGCATTGGATTATTGGGTTGTCAAAATCCAAAAGTAAGCATATATAGTCTTTTGTCATTTAATGCACATTGGCGAACTACTTATTTTCAGCGTATTTGCAATACGTGATAGTGCTACCAATAGTGACACCCATACATACTTTTCACTAAGTTGAAATATGTCCACATCAAAATGTGTAACAGATTCTCCACCATGTAATTCATACCTTTATTGTAATGAGTTCTAGATCTAAATATTTGATTTTCGAGTTGTCTTCATTGCTAATTTTTGGAAGCTTTTTTTTTAATATTTGTTTTTCCAAGTCTAATTTCTCTAAAATCTGGAAGGAATTTATTGAAAATCAAACCCCATGCACAATCTAAGTGCCCTAGGGGTTTTTGAGGGTGCTAAATCCATATATACAGTAAAAAACTAGTTTAAATAATACAAATCAAAATTTCACCTCAAAATTTTCCGCCGAATTCCAACACAAAAAAATCTAAAAATCCTACTAAAACAACTCCATTGATTTTTACCCAATCAATCAATCACATTAATGCTTTGTTACAAAGTTTTTAATATTTTAATAATTTTAATTACCACCAAGAAAACATCACCTCGGCACACCAAACATATCATATGTCCCAACTCCCGATGCTCATTGCTCTCTATTTAAGTCTTTGCCATGGTCTACCTCTTCATCTGATCTTGATGATGATGATAATGATGGTTAACGTCCACCGAGACCAAACATTTGTCTATCAGACCTAAAGAAACAAACTATTTATTTTGATTTAAGATTTTATTCCTATGCTCAAAAAGCTTGGAGAGAAGCCTCCCAAGCTCACTATAATTTGGACATTGTAAAAGGCTAGGAAGGTCAGTATTCTAACAAAGATTGTGAAATTAAGATCTAATGTGGTTGTACGCAGGGCACTATAAGAGGAAGTGGTTTTCATCGTCGATGTTCCTATTCTCACATATATGGAAGATCCTTTCCATCCATGGCGTTTTAGGAACTGCCCAACGACCTGTTTCACTATGGAGCTCATGAGAATTCATTCTAATATTTGTTATATTAATTTTCCTCTTTGACCTAGTTAAAATAGAGAGATAGTTTTGATCTTCTAGGGTGGGTTTGATGACCTTCTTATAATAACTTAATTTTGTTTTAGCCACTAAATATTTCTCACAACACATTTTTTCCTTGAACTTAGAAGTAACAATATCTTTAATGTTATTTATGTTTTGCAATGCATCATTCTTGTTGATCTCCCAATAGTTTAACCAAGCCCTTCTGTCTTTATGCCACCCCCGATTGAGCCTTAGGTGGTTTTGGCTGGAATTTAAAGCTAGCTTAGGAAGTCTATGATCATCTATGTTATTGAGTTTGTGCTTGTACAACAAAAACCTAATCATAGCTAGGCTCTCAATAGCAGAAATACCTGCTTCTATAAGGAGAATAGGATAAGGTGTATTACTTTTAATTTTCAGGTTATAAGTTATAAAATGCTTTTGGATTTTCTCAATCTTTCTCCATGATTCTCTGGAGATGCTGCAACCCCAAACCTCACAACCATATAAGATAACAAGAGTGACTAAACTTTCAAAGAGGAACTTCTTTTTATCCCACATTACGAGGTTTGCTGTTTTACAATTATTTTCAGACCAAAATAAGCTTTCCACTACCCATTAATCCTTTTCTCAATGCTATGGTTCCAGTTGAGCTTGTGATGAATGTCAATTCCTAGGTACTTATAAGAATACACTTCTCCAAGTTATTATTGTCATACATAAAATTAGTGTAAGTGTCCTTCTTAGATTTGATAATTGTAACCTTTTTTTTGTCAGTGTTAACCGTCATACCCATGGTAGAGCAGAAATCCTTAAGAAGCCTGAGTTGCTTATCAAGATCAGATGGGCACCTTTCCAAAAGAAAAATATCATCAACATAGAGAAGAAGGATGACGACTATCCCAGCTAAGATCGTGCCATCACATCCTGCTTCCTCTAAATAGCCTTCAAGCTTATCGATGTAAATGCCAAATAGGGTAGGGGAGAGGGGGCAACCTTGTTTAATTCCGATGTCACACTTAATATCTTTCAACCACCCTTCATTGCTCTTTAGCTTGGCAATTATATTCTCATATAACCTTATAGCGACACTCTTAACTGGAGAGGAACCTTTAGCTCTTCTAATCTATTCCAAAGGTTGTATCTCGGAACCGTATCGAAAGCCTTTCTAAAGTCCACAAAGCAACAAAATAAATTGGATTTATCATTACGACATTCCTTCGTAATGATCCTAAGTGTAACGAGGTGGTCTGTTGTTGAGTGATACCTTCTGAAACCTGCTTGGCCTTTAGCCCACTTACCTTCACTTTCAAGCCAGCCAAAAAAATTCTCTTATATAATTTGATTCGAGAGCCAAAAAATTCTCTTACATAATTTCTACCAAAAGACTTTGCTTAAATCATCAAAACCTTCAAATTCAAATTCAAAACCCTAACCTTCATGATTAAATATTGAATTTTATAAAAAAACGTCTACCTACTAGATTTCTAGAGAGCGTGGAATGGGTTCTATACACGTAATAAGATTTATATACTAAGGAGAACTTGCAATATCGGCATTATAATCTTGTAAATATTATAATTGATTAAAGTTTTAAATTTATTTTATAATTGAAAACTCACTTAGGAAAAGCCCTCATGTATTATTATTAATTATTATTATATTATAATTTAAATTGTTAATATATATCATTATTATTATCTATATAAAATGAAATTAATTTAATCAGGGGAATATAATGACTATTTAAAATTATTTTATTTTAAACAATAAAATATTACAACACATATATTTATAGATATATATATATCAATTATTTATTTTTAATTAAACATTAACATAAAAATGTAATTTAATCTTTTATATTAATAGAAAATTGACAATATTATTAATTAAAAGAACTAAAATAATACATATTAAATAATTATGTAAATTTTGGCCCTTGTTAATGTTTTACTAGGTATTTTAAAATTAATATTTTTATTTTAAATATATACATAATCTAAAAAATAAAATAAATATTTAAAAATAATTATATTTGGAAAAAATTAATTTTGATTTATGAAAATCTTGTATAGTTAAGAAACATATTATAACATGGTATTTTGCCTTATAAGCTAAATAATGTCAAAGGTTTTGATGTCTTGAGGATTTTGATGTTTGGGTAGATAAGGAATTTAGTTGGTATACTATTATTTCTAGTTTATTTAAATTCAACCTTTGTTGTTTCAAAATAATTTACATGACTAGAATGTATGTCAATTATTATTTTTAATTTTTTTATATTAAATTTTTTTAACTAATGTTTAGTATATTCAGATATTTTTGTAAGTTTATTTTTAGGCATATAAAATGCATTTATTTACATGGTAATATTGTTGTTAAAAATAGAATTTGATGAGAAATATATATTTATATAATAGATTATAGATTTCCAATACAAAATAACAATATTTGAAAATTAACACTCTAGAAAATTAACATAATAATTAATGTTTTAACTAATTTTTTAAGATGATTATGGTTTTATAAAATAATTTAAGTTTATCACACCGTACTAATCATATGGATGTACAATATCATTTTATTAGATACATAGAGATATGAATGTACAATATCATTTTAATAGATATGTAGAAGATAAAAAGCACTAAAATCATTGAGGTATTAAATGATTTGCTTAGGCAAGTAGAGGATGATAACACGTGTATGATGACACGATTGAAGTTCAATATTGTAAAATATAACATTAAATTCCAATTATTTCATCGATTTATTTCAGCAAGTAAATTTATTAAATAAAGATAATTAAATGTAGTTTATTACAAATAATGTAAATAAATTAAAGATAAAATTTATTGTATTCTCAAAAATACTAAAGTGAATAATATTTATGTTTTATGATTTGAATTTTTTTATATAAATAAATTATATTAAAATTTTTTATTATTATATTAAATTAATGGAAAAAAATTACAAGTATTTCTTTTCTCTTTAATAAATATAAGAAACATGTTTATTTATTGAATATAAATTTGAGGGTTTTCTCTTCCTACACCATTTTTTTCATTTTATTTATATCTTTGATATCTTTATTAATCTAGTTATTTTATAAGGTTGTGAGGTTTGGGGTTATATTAATTTTAGGGAGCACCAATGATTAGTATAATAGGTAAATTTTCTTCTATGAAAGTTCAAGAGGCCTCAAGAGATTAAATGTCATTATTTTTGTTGGGGTTACATGTGAAATATACAAGGTTGAGCCAAATATAATAGCTTTTGTGGGTATTCAGAAAGTCTCTAGTATGAACTATCCAAATGTAACCCATCTTGATATTTTTATACCTCTTGGTATTGAGTACGTGGTAGTCTCTTAAGCCTATTTTTACTCTTAAACAACCTTCTTTCTTCACCTTCAATTTTTTCTATTGGTTTCCTTCATATTTTAGGTTGTAAAGGGTATGGAAGAAGTTAATTTGGCGGCAATCTAGCCCCACTAACATACATCATTTTTAAATTATGACTAGCTTTAGATTTATATGTGAGGTTTAGAGGAAAATTTCTTCATTAATCACTATTGAGTCACTAATCAATCTAGCCCCACTAACATACATCATTTGTAAATTATGACTAGCTTTAGATTTATAGGGGAAGTTAAGAGGAGAATTTCTTGGTTAATTACTATTGAGTCACTAATCAATGTTACCTTTTGATAAACTCCTTTACCTTTGAGTCAATACCAAGAGGTGTAAAATATCAAGATGGGTGACCTCCCCAATGTCACTTATCTCCTCGTGAGGGAAATTAGAAGGAACTTCAACATCCCTCATTGCCTATGTTGACATCTCCTAATTACACTCTAAAGAAATATATATTGATGATAATAACACCTACATGTGGGATAAAAAAAAACTACCCCTTATTTAATGCAAGTGTTATTAGAAGTTAGGGCCATTTGTGGAAAGTAGTACAAGATGTTAGAAAGTTCCCCGTCTCTCTCTTCACCTATCTTAAGAATTCTAGGAATCCTTAATAAAATAGCCATAGTTCACCACACTACCACAACATGAACTGTATCCTATGTGATCTCAAAATATTACAATAGGTCTACAAGTAATGTAAGAGAGATATAATTGATCCTATTACAACTTAACCTATTGGGCCTAAAATTGAATAGGGAAGGAGGGATCTAAGAGACAAATTGAAATGTACTTATATTTAAAAAAAAATTAAGAATTAAGATCAATATTAGAAGAAATTAAATTCATTGCAAGTAGAAAAGGAAGAACAAGACTATTCAAAATTTGGAATATTAATATTTCTATTTGTTGGGGCAAGTTTTGGGAATAATAATTGAAGAAACATTGAAGTTTCGAGACATTTTTGGGAGTTGTGTGCATAAATGTAGAGTAGAAGTAGCACATAAAGATCAGCACACAGAATTTTTCGTAGAAGGAGTAGTGTGTAGAATTGGCATAGAGAGGAGAAACAAATTGAAAAATGTGGTATGTGAGGTGGTCAAGCCAGAGTAGTTAAGTTTGCATGCATCTTCAAACCAGTTTTGGTTGGGTCTCAATTAGCAATATTAGTTTTTCTAACCATGGTAATTATTTTCCCTGGTATTTCCCATGGTACCAAAGTTGGCTTGGAACCACATGATTATGTATAAATAGATAGGAACAAAAAAGATTCAAGTTGGATATTGTTTTATCTATTATTGGTTCTTGGTAGACTTTCTATTACTTTGTTCTTTTCGTAATAATGTAATGCAATGATGATTAGGTTGATGAGCCAAGACTGAGTGACACTGTAATGCTATAATCTTGAGCTCAAAGCCCCTTTTAACTGTAATAGAAAATGCTTGAAGGTTGTTGTGTCCCATTTCCTATGTCTTATGAGATTCTTGCATGATGTGTTAGATATGTTTTATTCTAGTATTTATGGTTCGAAGTTGAGAATGACACAAAACTATGGATAATTAAGGCACCCTATGTTTAGGGTATTTACAACCAGGGTTAGCATATGAATTATGAATTGAGTATCGTAATAGGTTTGCACACATTAGATTCCAATTCCCTTCGCCGTTGCAACCACCCTAGTTCATGCAGTCCCCATAAGTGTCTTAGGTGAGACTTCACTTGTTTTACAAATGATGCCAAAAGGGCCGATATCTAATGGAGTTTGTTGGTTGCACTTTGTGCATTGACCTGAGTCAAACTATACAAAGTGGAAATGATATTGATCATCCAAAAGAGGGAAATAGTAAAGGATAATAACTTGGAAAAAAATTCGATAACTTCTTCACTTTATAAATAATTTATCACTACCTAAACCCACAACGCTAGACTTAGTCTTAAGATTAATGAGTATCAACTACCTATTGAACATTACTACACAATTATGAATCGTTTACATTAATTAAGAATGTGCTAACCACCTAATGGACCTTATTCAAAGAGGATCACCTTGTACATTAATTAGTTGACTCCTAAGTACCAATATATGGGGAGGTTAAGGTAGGAACATAACATACCATCCCTCCTCCAAAGACTATTTTACTTAATATTAGAGGTGTGTAAATTTATGTAAAAAATCCATTGGTTCTCTAGGGCCATATTTGACATACATATCTTCAATTTTATCAAGAATTGCTAGATAATTTTTTGGCATAGTTGACACTCTTGTGTATGTAGTACTGACTCCATCTATAACCAAACATAACCATCTTTATCAATTTTGGGAAGGATAACTTCTCAATGCAATAATTCAACCTACCATTTTATTCAAACACGACAAATAAAATACTCGATAGATCTTTGTGTCGATCAATTCAGTTGCATTAGAATTTCATTACATTTAATTATCAATATGAGTTTGTAAACTTACTAAGAGCATGAAAAAATATATGTAAGGATTCAGTTTCTAATTCTATCAAATATAAATTGATATGAAATGAAATTATATTCTATGAAAGTGAGTAAATTGATCTGAAAGGAAATATTATTCTATGAAAGGAAGTAAATAGACATGAAAGGACATTTTAATCTAGGAAAGAAATGGAAATTTAACATAGGAAGTATTTCGAAATATAATTATGAAAGAAGGTAAATCTAATCTATGAAATGATGTAAATTGAATCTATGAAAGCATGGATTTTATTTATTTTTATCCCAAAGGAAACCAACAGTTTCAGTGACACGTAGATACTACTAAACCACTTGAGGTCTATGAACCATCCTCCTCTTCCTAAACTGGGTCAAAACTGAGGGGATTTAAACCTTGGATCTCTTAGTTTTCTTAGCACTCACATTACTTTGATCACCAATTGAGCTGCCCCCTCTCGCACAAAGCATGGAAATATTTAATCTAGAAAAGTGATAAACTTTATTTATGAAAGTTTGTTAATATAATCTAGAAAACATTTGAAATCTAATTCTATGAAAACATATAAACTTATTCTAGGAAAGTGTGTAAATTTAATCTACAAAAGTGATTAAAATATAGTCTATGAAAGTAATTAAAATTTATAGTTATAAACAAGAAAGGAATGATTATATATGCTTGGAAAAGGGGTCCCTCCAATGCTCAACAAACACACTAGAAGTTGAAAATTAGAACAATAACATATATTAAGTGAAATAAGCTTGGAACAACATAACTACAAAGGTATTTCTTCAAGTATTATGATTCCAAATTCTAAGTTTCTTCTCCCTTCCTCCCCTGTCAATGGAGAAAGCACTCCTATTTATACCTGACTTGCTTTGAGAAGAGGATAATAAAATATTAAATTCATATCCACTTTTCTCTCAAGTAAGTACAACAAATTTGATAAAATTAGGAGATCATTATCTCTACAAAACCTCTTACATATGTCTTAATTACTTTGATAGGATATCTTTTTAAATCTTCCATAATTTGTCTCCATTAGATTGGCTTGAATAAGCATCTTCAAATCTTCCTCAAACCTTTAATAATTTGAAGAGGAAATTCGAATTTGAGGCTAAGTGGTCAAATATGAATTTGTTGGAGTCTTCAAATATGCCTACAAACATCACAAAACTTATCCAACTTTTAGATATAAGTGAAACCATGTATTTTTTTAATATTTAATCATAAATTCACTCAAAATACTAAAATAAATGCTTTGGAAAATAATAAATCTAAACCCATATATAATCATGAAAAGTGTCCTAATGTGGTGTTATAGAGCCACATAATGTCATAAAAATGAAAGAAAAATAGTGTGAAAAAGATGACATTTTGCAGAGCCAACACTTGGCATTTGTTGGGAGGGGGAAAATGGAGCCAAATTATCCAATGTAGTAGAGTATTTGAGTGGGGCCATAGAACTTGACCATTGACTTCTAATAGCTCTCTTTGTTTAGAGATGCCTACGTATATTGTTGGAGTCATAGAAAAACATTAACCATCTCTTCAAAGTAGCACTCTTGAATGTTATGATCCTAATGCTCCTTCACTCTATATTAAATACCAATTCTCCATTAAGTGTTAGGGGAATGTAAACTATAGGAATAAGAATGATATATTACACTTTTTAAACCTCACATGTGCCTTGTAAGTATGCGACTAAAAATGACAGGATTTCCCCACAACAACTAAGTCATTGGGTGACAATTTAGTAGCACCATAATAGCTACTATTGTACCACCATTTCCAAAACAAAGCTAATGAAACCATTGGCCTAGTCAATTAAACAAAAACCATCTCAAAGAATCCACTAGGAACTTACTACCAACCTTTATCTAGCCATATATTTGGTGGTGATAAATTGTTCTCTTTCAATTAGGTTCCCAATAATTCAAATAAATCTTACTTGATTTTTTTTTTAAGGTAGATCGTGATCCATCATATTGGAATCAAGGATGTTATGTAATCTAAAACTATGATTCGTGAAGACTTATGCAATGGTGGATAACTTAAGTAAATGTTAGGGGCATATTCAAAAAGGTGTTAAATAACCAAAATGATGATGTATTCATTTCTTTTTTATGGTGTTCAACTATAAAGTTTCTGGAAGTGTCAAGTCATTTGGCTACCAAGATTTGTAAAGTTTGGAATGTCCTAGGGATCTTCATTGTTTCAACCTTGTTAGTTCTTCATGTAATCCAAAAAGAAAGAGCACTAAATTGCTCATATGTTTTTTTAAGTTGAGAGTGACATGTGATGGTATATGAATGCAATTTTGCTAGAACTTATTGTTTTAAATTAGAGTCCTATACCAAAATTCACCCTTGATATCTTAAGGTGTCATGTTGATAAATAAATCTTGTAGGAAGGTTTAGGGTCTCCTATAGTTATTAGATGAATTGAATAAACTTAGAAATATCTATCCATTCCTAGTGGATCTATATAATCAAATGTGGCATTAGTAAGGATAAGGAAAATTGCAACCATTCCTCCCTATATTTTTTTGAAAAGGAATCAAGCGCCACATTGTACATGACCTTCTTATATCCAATCTCATAATCATAGCCTAATTTCTTCGCGATAAACTTGAACTAATAAGGTGAAGACAATGATGTTCCAAAAAATAATTCAAGCTTTGATGGTCAAGTCTCAAGCAAGGGAACAATGTGTACACTACATGAATGTACACTTCACTTCTTGGGTCTAGACCACCTGATCTAACCCATTTGCGTTATAAAACTTTGGGAATTCAATATAGACTCACTTAAGAGGGAAACATAGTTACTCTATAGTTTCAACATGTCAAATTACAAGACTTGAACCTAGGTAGGGAGAATAATGACTATTTTGACTAACCACACTAATTAAACTCACTTGAATTTCAAAATAAGTAAATAATATAAATATTTTACTAATTTTATATATTATTTAATATATATTATATATATATATATATAATATATAAATATATAATATGAATGTGGATTGGAGAGATCCTTAAGCTGATACCACACAAAATTGGGTTTGGGACAAAGGTGGTTAGATGGGTTATGGCTTATCTTACATCGACATATCTGGCAATTATTATAAATTGAATTCCAACAAAGTTTTTCAGGGTGTCCAGATGATTGAGACAGGGGTGTGCATTGTCACCTTTATTATTTTTTATTATGATTGATGGTATAGTAGGATAAAGAGGGATGTTATATCAAGGGGTATTATCACTGGTTGTAAGTTGTTGAGGTATGTGTCTCTAACACATTTAATGTTTGTTGAAAACATTATTTTACTAGGGAAGCGATCTATTTTGGAATTGAAATCTTTTTTTCACATTCTTGAGGATTTTGGGGAAGCTTTTGGTTTGATTATGAATTCTGGGAAGTCTGCTCTTTATGCATTGGACCTGGAATCATCTTTGGCCAGGGAGATTTCTGCCATTTTTGGGGTATGTCAGTTCCATTGGATGAAGGATTTAGATCACTGGTTTTTTTAATTAAACCAAATCAATATGTAAGTAGTGACTGGGAATGGCTGGTGCAAAAATTTCAAACGAGGTTGATTTCTTGGTCAAACAAATGGCTTTCTCTAGGGGGGAACTATTTATGATTAAAGTTATTCTCCACAGCATTATTATTTAATGAATTCAGATTGCGTGTCTCCATATCATCATTTTTCAAAGATTAAATTCTATTATGGAAAATTTCATTTGGGCTGGAGTTGGGGATAAGAAGAAGTTCCATCTTGTAAAATTTGAGAAAATTTCTAGGCAAGTATCTTTGGGTGGTTGGGGCATTTCTGACTTGGCCACTTTTAATAAAGAACCTTTGGAGGGCTATCAACACAGATGATATTTGGCACCAATTGATTAAAAGTAAATATTTAAAGCACAATTCTCTAATATCATGGATTAGATCAGGTGCTCCATCCCAATAGGTGACTTCGCTGACTTGGAGGAGTATGTTAAAAATTTGTCCATGTTTATTAAGAAATCTACGGTGGATAGTGGGCAATGGTGTACATGTAAACATTGGTCTGGTAGCCATCATCAATTTTCCTAGACATATTATGCTTTCCCCTATACTATTAGATACCCTTCGCAGCAGGGGTTTTATACATTTCAAGGATGTCTATGTGGACGAGGGACATGAGGTATGGCGCAACACTTGGAAAACAGGAAGGGGATATTGTCCTCTTCGGTGCACTTGCGAAAGAATACGAGGAATACATAATCCAACTAAATATTGCAAGGATTAAAATCTTTGAAGCGAAGGATCAACTTACATGGAATGGTCCCATGTCTAATGGGAAGATTATTATCAAGGTAATTTATGCCTTCTCAATGCAAGACTAGTCAAGAGATCTTGAGTTTGGGTGGTTCAAGATAGCATGGAAATGGGATATACCACGAAAAATGACATGTTTTTGTTGGTTGGTGATACATGACAAAACCGTTACATGGTCAAACCTACTAAAGAGGGGTTTTTATGGACTAGGTAGATGTGCTTTATGCATGGATCAGTCAGAGGACACTTGCCATCTATTCTTGAAGTGATCATTTGTTGTTGAATTATGGAAGGAAGTCCTTGATCATATTAAATTATCATCAATGTGGGATTTGTTTTCGATGGAATATTACCTCACAAACTGGTTCACAAAAAACAAAGAATACAAATCTCTCCCTTTTTATATTATATGGGGCATTTGGAGGGTGCAAAACACTTTGATTGTTTACTAAAGGGAGCCTGAAGAGTAGCATATTGCCATTAAGGTAACATCCTACTTCCTAGAGAAAGGTATGGTATCATATAATTATCCTAAAAGATGCATAACTATGAAAAATGTGTGGCATAAATTTCTGATCGGGCTCTTTGATCGGGTTGCCTCATCAGAGGTCTGCGAAAGTGGGTTGCTAATATTTACAAGGCCTAGTGACTTTTATAAGCTTAAATGGTGCAGTGGATATGTCACCAACACACGGGATGAGCTCCTTTCCTTTTGGGGGATCTTCTACGGTGCAAGGTCGTTGGATATCAATGAGATTGACTTATTTGGATACTCTAAGTCAATCATGAACTAGGCCAATCAACAATATACTTTATAGGCTCCAACCCTTTCTCACTGGAAGGTAAGGATAAGGAAATTATTTTCTTCTTTTCACAGGGTATCAGTGTCCCACATATGTAGAGAACAAAATGTGGATGCAAACATATTATCAAAAGAAGGATGCAGGGCATCAGTGGAAATGATCCATTTCCATGATTTTTACAAAGGAACCCTCATGAGGGATGCTCATCTGAAAATATGATGGAATCTTGCTTTTCTTGGTTTGATTTTGAATAGTTATTGGTCATGGCACCAAGTTTGAGTAGCGAAGATCATGGTTTTTTGTAGCACAAATAGTATGCACTATGTTTTTTGTAATTATGCTACATAGTGATTATCATCTATATCATTTTGGGAATGAGGAGATTTTATCCCTTTCTGTGGGATAATAAGGCAATATTTCAGAAGCGGGTTTCATCACAATGTTATAGTATTGTAGTTGATGCGCGAGGAATCAGAATGGTATGTGTATCTAAATATCTTGGTCTATGTATGAGAATTGTTCGGGAATTCATGCCTTCAAAGTATCTTGTTCCTAGTCATGTTTCAATTGGAGAATGTAAGTCCTAGTGTATTGCCAAGTGAGGTAGGAAAACACTCTAATGGATATGGGAATGAAGCAGTTTATTTAGACAATGTAATTTTCAAATGTTTCAAATATAAATGAAAAATTCATTTTTTCCTTCTGATTATATATATAATAATAATAATAATATAAATAATAAATTATAAATTCAAGTTTCAACAAAAATGATACTTAAATTATTGTCCATGAAATCACTTCCGTAGGGGCATAAACAACAAAAGATGTAATTATACCTCCCCTTTTGTGGTTATTGGAGGGATGAGATGAGGTGTAATTAGTGACCAAAATCCCAAAGGCTCTGGTCATAGAACGGAGGCAGAGGAAGGGTAGGCCACATGTGTAGCTATGTACAGAGAGTTCAAAGTCTAGGTGTGGTGGAGACGAGGCAAACACAAATTATTCATCGCTTTGGTAATTATTGGAAGGACGAGAGGAGATGTAATTCTGGATGGAGACCCCCTAAGTCTCGATTTGGTGGATATGGGGTAGACACAAAAGAAGCATGAAAGGATGATTTTTTTTTAACCCTTTCTGTTATTCAAAATAAAGTCAACATAAACAGTATGACGACTATTAGTGTAGGGTTTTCTTTATTTTATCTAGATGCAAGGTTTTTTTTCCTCTTTCTCTTATAACTAAGTAGGGATGGATTTTGACTGACAAATTTCCCGTCACGAGGTGATTTTACTATCAAATCTGGCTAAAATTTTTTATTTAACTATCAAAATTCTTCTTTGAAAGCAGATCGGTAAGTGTGAAAACCGACTGGAGAGTCTGTTTTTAAAGTCTAACCCTATGCACAAGAATTGCAAAAAGTCAATCTATAGTCAAGATAATAAAAAAAATCAATATAGTGCTCATTTGAAAAAGGGGAAGGTTCTAATTAATGGTGTTGTCTACAAATTTTCCGGGAAAGTTATTTTTCGTTAGAAGTCGACGATTTTTTTTTTCCAAAAATCTTATCATAGGAGTGTTTGAATCAGTTTTTTGATGGTGGAAATGGATTCAACACCCATCAAAAAATCCTGTGCACCAAAAATCTTGAAGTTTGATAGCTGTAGCTTAGATTTCCCAAAATTTCGGCAATATTTTGGCAAAAATCATACCATAATTTCCACTATTTCCGAAGTCAATTTATGGCCTCATTATACTACTCTATAATTATTTGTTGAGCAATGGATGTTTGGAAAAGGGAAAGAGTGTACTCATTCGTCTGCTTCTATAATTATTAGAAGGAGTTGGTTATTTTATATTAATTAATATATTTATAATTTAAAATAAAATTAATATTTTATTTATAATATTAACATTTTATTATTTATAAAAATATAATTAAGAAAATGTGTCAAAATGTATATTTATTTTACTATTTTTTTTATAATTAATATGTTAATTTTACGGATGTATGGATAGTTATATGTAATTTTAGATTTTATGAATATTTTGAAATCATATTTCTGAAATCTGATTAAATAGTTTGGAATTTTATTTGGAAACACAACAAGGTCAAACAATTTGCATCAACATGTTTGTATTTATTGTGTCATAATTTCTCCAACCCCTGTAGACATGTTATGCTTCTAATGCAAACCCAAAAAAATTGGCAATGATGGCTATTACCACTGATGCCAAAAGAAATCTGTCACGCTCCTATCCTGGCAGTAGCCTTTCAACCACTGATAGGAGGTGGGGCACCACCACATGATTTATTTTCAGCAATACTTTCAAGTGTGGACAATGCCTAAAATTCCATACTTAGTTTATTTTTCAATTTTTAAGTATTAACAGTCATAACACAACGGAAACATTTCATTAAAAATCTTTCATCATCATTATCATTTTACACATATGCACAATGGATACAATATTTAATGGGATGGGAAACTCCCTGAAGATGAGTATTCCCACAATAGTAATGATAATTCTTCAAAATATACAATAAGTGTCCTTGGAGAGGAACCCCAACTTCCTTCTCGCAAAATCATTCAAAATACACAACTGTATCAGCACCGTGCAGCCTACCCAAACCTTCATTCAGGAGCGCCCACTCTTCATTAGGTCGGGTCACCCAACTCACTAGGCAGAGGCGCCAACCCCCGGGCCACCCTCTGCACCACTCGTTGTGCCAATCGATTCAACTTTCGTCGTATCGTTCAGTCGAACTCGCTTGTTTGTTCAGGCCTGCCCATGGCCTGTCGCCTGCCCGACGCCAACCGTAACTTGACCTTTGTTCAAAGCTCACCCAGTGCTGGCTCGAACTCTATGTGCCCACCTGACTGTAGCTCGCCTGCTCACCCTACCCTATCACAGACTTGTCTTCCCATATTTCTAACCACAGACTCGCCCACCAGTTTTGTCACACCCGCACCGCATAACTCTTCCACCCACACTATAGAACGGCCCAACCATGGACTGCCCATTCAACCTAAATCATTGGTCTGCAACGTACCCTCCGCAGGTCACCCACCCCTCGTCCGACTCGCTGGTTTGCCCATCGTACAACGCGCCATTCATGGGTCACCTGCCCAACCTGCAGCTCATAGAAACCTATGTTCTATTCACCTGGCTCAGTGCTTCAATCAGGTTTCCCATCTGTACCTTGCCACTCACCTTATGCACCCATCCTTCTAGCTCACCCTTCACCCTTGAGCTTGCCTATGTTGAACTTCCAAGACTTGAAGGATTGCTTTCCTCCATCCAACCCATTGCCTATATATATGCTCTGCCATGGATGGTTGATGTGTCGGCCTGCGCAGGCCAACTTGTCAATTAGGCCAACTCACCCACATAACATGTTGGCTTTCCCGTCCTTCACATTAGATTTCCGACACCATCACCTCGTCGATTCCACATGCCGAACTCGCATGATATAAGTTTTCATTCATGAAGTTTTCCATACTTAGCCAAATTCTCGACTTTTAGTTTTTTGACTCCTTCGTTCGCTCATCGCACTCGTGCCCTAGGTACCTTTAACAGACCACCCCAGCTCATCACTGTCCTCCAACTCGTCCCATTGTCGCAATGAAACTTTGCAACCAACGTGCCCACTCACCGACTCGTCGCACCCACCCACTTGTCGCTCACCCAACTCATCATGTTTAACCGGGAGCACCCACCTAACTCGTCGCACATCACATCCGCAACTCATAGGCTTGAAATAATTCCCCACTCTAAGTGGTTGTCATCCTTGACAACTCTCCCAAATCCCAGAAACCACCATCACCAAGACTGTTAAACCACAAAAACGTGTGTATGGGTAATCCATATGTGTCCACCTCTCGACTTGCCTCACACCATAGATATGACAAATTCTACAAGGAATCATGTGTTGGTACCCCTCATGTTAGTGATGATTTGAGAATGATATCTAAGATAATTAATAAGTTATTACAGACTCGCATGCATGGATTTGTCTATGTTATTTTATGCAATGGATCGATAAGATTTCGAAACACACAAACAATGAAGCAATAACTAAAACATAATAGAGAACACATAACACAACAAATTTAATAAGGAGTTCACCTAATAGTCCTGGGCTACATCTCCTCGTCCAGCCTTCAGTGGTGGCCTCTCTATTATGTCTTCAAGCAGAGTTTTTTTCACAACAGTATGAGCTCAGTTTGAGACTCAATATGCACTAGATAGAATAGTAAGAGTTTTCTTGAACCTCCCAAGCCTTCTTTGAGTACATAGACTCTCTGAATCACTCTCTGTCTCTATCTTAACTCTATCTCATTACTTCCTTCTCTATCTTCTATTTTCCATGGCTTTAAAGCCAATCTGGGTTGCCCATTCATTTCTCCTTCTCGGCTTTCTGATTCTCAAGCCTCTGTCCGCTCAAATCTCTCTTCCAACATTACACAATCATGACATAATGCCTAAAGGGGAGGTGGCCACCTATTCGCAACGTAAGAGTGCCTCAGACCTTAAAATCCTTCAGAATCCCGAACGTGGTTGTTTTCTGCTAACATAGGAAAATGCATGCATAATTGTGAAATTCTACCAAAACACAATTCATTTCAGACTTCAAAAGTCCTTAAACATGGTCTATTCCCCTATCGGGTTCGTCCCCAATCGCTATCGCAAGTTGTTTGGCCTTGCTGCAAGGTTCCCCTTTGTATTTTTGAAATATGTTAAAAATCGCGAAAATGCATTAAAATAACCTTTGTTCGGGCTTGAAACAATATGTAATAGCCTTAAGGGACCCTTTTGGGTCCGGCTTATCGCATTGACATTTCACCCCTTGTATTTTGTTTAATGAACCGAACACGAAAAATACATTAAAATTTCCCTTTCTGCGGATCTCAATTTTTATGAAATAATATATATAAACTTGTCAGGTCTAGTTCATTGGATTGCACATAAGGTTTCCTCTGATTGCGATATCATGATGCGATTAATCATGATCACTCATTACAATAACCCATGGGCTATTGTAAGCACTCCTGTAATCTCCGATAGTGATCCTACGATCCAACAAGGGCTATCGATCTGCGTGCTTGATCGACAGTCATAATTAACTCTGCCAATCGTTGTCACCATACATATATGTTAAGCGTCGATACTGTCAGCCTTCTCGATTGTGATTGTTGATTAGATCTGGACCGTTGATCGACCAGATCTAACGGCTACTGTGCATCCATTTTTCCACGCCTCCCATACTCTGTTTTTTTCACGTCTTTCTCTGGTTTTTACCTCCCGATAGTGTTTTTCAGTCATTCTAAGGGCTCTTGGCATGTGATTGTTTTGATCTTTCGCATGATTTTTCAAGTTTTCAAGACATAGAGAGTGTTCTTGGATCCATTTGGATCACGCCTTCCCACTGAAAAAGGATTTTGGACAGCCAAACATTGGTTTTTAAGCATCGCTTAAGTGAGGGTATAGCTACCTCACTTGCCCAATCTCTATCGATTTTGCACTGCTGGGTTTTGAACCTTTCATTCCAATTCTTAGGTACTCAGCATCCCCTCTGCATGTAGTTCTCACCTTCCTATCTAGAACCATATCTTCCTGCAACTCATTGAGATATTCATGAAACAGATCATCAATAGAAGGAAATTGACTTTTCTCTTCATGATCTTCAATTAATGAAGGTTCAAACAGTCTTAAATTTTCTAAATTTACCACTGAATATATGTGCATGTATGCTAGTAGATCAAGGTGGAAAATGTTCTCACCAATTTTTTCAAGTACCTTAAAAGGCCCATACCTTATTGGCTTCAACTTCTTTCCTTCACCTTACATTATGTCCTTGCTGATATACAACCAAAATTGATCATCAACTTGGAAGTTGTGCTCCACCAGGTGTTTATCATGCCTTGCCTTGTATTTGGCTTGGCTCTTTTCCAGCTATTCCTGCATTTCCTGATGAATTTCTTGGATCTATTCGATGCACCTGGTTGCTTTGTCCACATCACTATGTCCAGGAACTGCTATGTCCTTTTCAAAGACAAAATCCAAGGGAGACCTTCGTATAAAACCAAAATAGGTCTCAAAAGGAGATCTCTGTGTAGAAGAATGTTGAGCACAGTTGTAAGCATGTTGCACAAAACATAAATGTTCATCCCAAAGCTTGGGATGGTTGCTGCAATAACCCCTTAGCAACTGGATCACTGTCCTATTGACTACCTTTGTTTGGCCTTCTGTTTATGGGTGAAAGGTTGTGGTCTTCTTCAGTCTAGTGTCCATCAATTCCCACAGACTTAACCGAAACTTCCCAACAAATCGGAAGTCTCAATCAGATACTATGGAAGTGGGTAACCCAAAATGCACCCAGACATGATGAAAGAACAACTTCACTGTTTGTTCAGTTGTAATATGCTTATTACAATGTATTAAAATACACATTTTGCTGAACCTGTCCACAATAACATATAAATAGTCATGTCCCTTTCTAGATTTTGCCAATCCCCCAACAAAGTCCATGGAAACACTTTCCCAAGGATGGGATGGGACTAGTAGTGGAGTGTACAAGCCTTATTTTCTATTGTAGGGCTTACTTTTAGCACACATGGTACACCCTCTTACATATCTAGGAACTGCTTCATGCATTGTTGGCCAATAGCAGTATCTTTGCAGCTGTGCAACTATTTTACTTACACCAAAATGACCCAATATTAGAGAAGTATGTGCTTCCCTAATTATGTTGACTCTTTCAGTCTGTGGAATGCATAGCTTTCCCAAATGATAGAAGAGTTGGTCTTTAACACAGTAATCTAATTCTTCTACTTTTCTTCCATTACTTAAAGCTACATATACATCTTTAAAGTCTATATCTTGAGCATATTGTTCAATGTCGTTTTCATGCATGACTGAGTTATGATTAAGTGTAGTAGATGCATTTATGACTGGTTTGGATAACATATCTCCAACTTTATTGTGTCTGCCCTTTTTATATCTGATGACTAAATGACACTGTTGTAGGAAACCCATCCACCTATAGTGTCTTGATTGTTGCAATTTAGTTTGTGAGTACAAAAACTAAAGTGGTTGATGATCAATATGTATAACTGTTTCTTTGCCCATTAAGTAATGTTTCCACTTTTTCACACTCTGGACTAATGCATACAATTCTTTATCATATGTAGGATAATTAACTACTGCAGAATTAAAAGTCTCAGAATGGTATCATATGGGTTTACCATGTTTCATCAACACTACTACCATGGCATAGTCATTGGCATTGGTTTCGATCTCAAATGGTTGTTGAAGATTTGGCAATGCTAGAACTGGTGTTGTACTATTTTTTTCTTTCATGGTGTCGAAGGCTTTCTCCTATCTACCTCCCAACTGAAACAAATTGTTCAATCCTGTTAAAGCATGTAAGGGAGCTGCAATCAAGGAAAAGTTAGCAATAAACTTTCTCCAATATTGTGCTGCCCCTAGGAAGCTCCTAACTTCTATAGCAGATTTGGGTTTAGCCTAGTTCACAATGACTTCGACCTTAGAGGGATCCATCTTCAATTAACCACCCCTTACAATATGACCCAAATAATTTAAATATGTTTTGCCAAATTCACATTTTGATAACTTGACATAGAGATTTTCTCTCTTCAAAACATCTAAAGTCTACTTTACATGCTTTAAATTTTATTCCCATGTTTTACTGAAAGCAAGAATGTCATCTAGATATACAATTACCAAATCATCAATGAAAGGCCTGAGTACATCATTCATAATTCTCATGAAAGTGGCAGGAGCATTAGTCAAGCCAAAAGGCATGAGTAGCCATTCATACAACCGTTGCTTTGTTTTGAAAGCAATCTTCCATGCATCTTTCTCTGCTACTCTGACCTGATGGTAACCACTATGCAAGTCCAACTTGGAAAAGTAAACAACTTCTTTCAGCTGATCCAATAGATCATCAATGTGAGGAAGGGGATAACGATTCTTGATCGTTATTTTATTTAGTGCTCTGTAGTTAATGCACATCCTCCACGAACCATCTTTCTTCCTCACCAACCCAATTGGAGATCCACATGGTGATTTGCTTGGTCTTATGAACCCTTTCTCAAGTAGCTCCTGTACCTGCTTCTTGATCTTTGCATTCTCTAAAGCGGATAACCTGTACATTCTGATGTTAGGCAATGGAGCATCTTGCTGCAAATTAATATCATGTACAATTTCCCTTTTGGGTGGCAGACCTTTATGTTCTTGAAATAGCATACCATATTCTATAACAACTTTTTCTAAATCAGCTTTCTATTTAGCATCACATCCTTCAAATACATCGGTTATATCAGGTTTCCTTTCCTTTACAACCATCAGTAAAACTTTCCTGTATGAATTTACAATTCTTTTCATCTGCACTGAGTTTATGAGAGTATAATTATTCTTGAGTTTATGAGCTCTTACAATATATTTGATTCCATTTTTAACGAGTTGATACTTATTTTCAGCTCTATAGAAAATGGATTTTCCATCATACAAGTAAGGACTTCCTAAAACAATTCCACATATGTCCAAGGGAACGATATCTAACTCAACCTCATATACAAATGCTAACCCAAAAGGAAACTAATTTTACATTGTCTAGTCACTTGTAGCTTTCCTTTATCACATACCCAACCTAAGGGATATGGCTTCTTGTGAGGTGTGGTTAGTAATCCCAGCTTCTTTGCAATTGCTTCAGGAATTAAGTTTACTTGTGAGCCACTATCAGACAAAGTATCAACCTTTTGATGCTTGGAAATAATTCTAATATGAAAAAGCTCATGTCTTTTCCTCTCATTTTCTTCAATGTCAATAGTTTGTGCAGAATTACTAATAGATGCTTTAGAATTTTAACCTTTTATACCTGTGGCTGCGATTGTTGTTTCATCACAAGAGTTTGACCCCAAATCTTTCTGTATAGAAGCAGCAGTCTTCTTCTTCTTGCCATCAAACTTTTTGGGTTTCAGCTTCGGACGCAAAGACCAACAATGTTCATCATCATGTCCATCCTTCTTGTAGTGAGTGCATGAAGGTTTGGCCTTTTGTATAGCATTTTCCTTCCTCTCTTTCCATTTCTGCTTCCTCTTCTCCTTGTTCCTGCTTGCAGTGTGTTTTGCTGATCCCCTAATCTCTGGATTCACATTCTTACCTCTAGCCTCTAGATGGGTAGCCTGAACAGATACCTCATCTATGCTAGTAGGGTTAAACATGAGAATGGTGTGCCTCAAATAGTTGTGTAGACCACCTATATACTTCAACAAAGTTTTAGGTGAGTCAAAATAAATGCCTAGAATCAATTCTATTTTTCTAAATTCTTAGGTGTAGCTTTGTACACTTGGCCCCTTTAATTGGCGAAGAGTTTTCCAACTCATCATAGCTTGCTGCATATAAGCTAGTGGATAAAATTGTTTTTTAAATGCAGAAACAAATTCACTCTAGACAGAAAGAATTTTACCATGCTTCTTCAAGTCAGCTTGTGTCCTGCCTTCCTGCCATACCAAGGTAGTTCCTCCAAGGCGTAGGTTGGCCAACTGAATGTTACTCCTATCTGAATCAATGCTATGCACCCTGCAATACACATCAATCTATCTAATCCAGTTAACTAGCTTCTCTGCATTTAATTCTCCATCATATATTGACAAATCAAATTTTACATCTAATTTAATCAAAGATGTTTTCTTATTCTTATTTTCAGGGCTATCAGGAGGTGTGGACAAAGGAGCCTCTTTTCCTTTCCCTTTGCGTTCAGAATGACCATCAATAAGAGATTCTTCTATTCCTTTGTCTTGTTTAGAGGTTTAAGAGTTTTCACTGCGAACTTTCTTAAATTATCGATACATTTCTTCTACCATGGCTGTCATTGTCATGAAACTGTCCATGAACGGAGAGTTTGATTCAAAGGAATTTTCTTCTGCCATTTCCCTCCTAGGATAGGCTCTACTAATTTCTAGGTTAGTTTCAACGAGTTCTCCTTCTCCTAATTTGAGCTTTGACCTAGTTATCATTCACCAATCTACCACAAGCTTGTCTAACCTTAGAAAACCTAAAGCTCTAATACCACTTGATATGAAAATCAGATCTAAGATAATTAATAAGGTATTACAGACTCATGTGCATGGATTTGTCTATGTTATTTTATGCAATTGATCGATAAGATGGCGAAACACACAAACAATGAAGCATTAACCAAAAAATAATAGAAAACACATAACACAACAAATTCAATAAAGAGTTCACCCAATACTCCTAGGCTACATCTCTCGGTCCAGCCTTCAGTGGTGGCCTCTCTATTATGTCTTCAAGCAGAGTTTTTTTTTTTACAATAGTAAGAGCTGAATTTGAGACTCAATACACAGTAGATAGAACAGCAAGAGTTTGCTTGAACCTCCTAAGCCTTCTCTAAGTACACAGACTCTCTGAATCATTCTCTATCTCTATCTTAACTCTGTTTCAGTACTGCCTTCTTTGTCTTCGATTTGCCATGGCTATAAAGCCAATCTGGGTTGCCCGTTCGTTTCTCCTTCTTGGATTTCTGATTCCCGTGCCTCTATCCACTCGAATCTCTCTTCCAGTGTTACACAATCATGGCATAATGCCTAAAGGGGAGGTGGCCACATATTTGCAACATAAGAGTGCCTCAGCCCTTAAAATCCTTCAGAATCCTGAACGTGGTCATTTTGTGCTAACACAGGGAAATGCATGCAGAACTGTGAAATTCCACCAAAACACAATTCATTTCAGACTTCAAAAGTCCTTAAACATGGTCTATTCCCCTATCGGGTCCATCCCCAATCGCCATCGCAATTCGCTTCGGCGTTGCTCCAAGGTTCCCCTTTGTATTTTTGAAATATGTTAAAAATCGTGAAAATTCATTAAAATGGACTTTCTCTGAACTTGAAACAATATGTAATGGCCTTAAGGGACCCTTTCAAGTCTTGCTTATCACATTGGCTCTTTTCCCCTTATATTTTGTTTAATGAATGAAACATGAAAAATACATTAAAATTTCCCTTTATGCGGATCTCAATTTTTATGAAATATTATTTATAAACTCGTCGGTTCTGGTTCATCGAATTACACATAAAGTTTCCTCCGATTGCAATATCGCGATGCGATTAATCACAATCGCTCATCGCTAAGCGCTCCTGTAATCTCTGGAAGCGATCCTACGATCCAACAAGGGCCGTCGATCTGCGCGCTTGATCAATGGTCCTAATTAACTTCGCCAATCACCATCGCCATACATATATGTTAAGTGACGATACTGTTTGCTTGTCCCGATTGTGATTTCCAATAAGGTCTGGACCGTTGATTGGCTAGATCTAATGGCTAATGTGCATCCATTGTTCCATGCCTCCCATACTCTGTTTTTTTCATGGTTTTCTCTTGTTTTAACGTCCCGATAATGTTTTTCAGCCATTCTAAGGGCTCTTGGCAGGTGACTATTTTGATATTTTGCATGATTTTTTGAGTTTTCAAGACTTAAAGAGTGTTCTTGGATCCATTTGGATCAGGTGACTAGTTGGGTAGATAATCCATCCATGCATTGCCTCCATAAGAGCTCATGCCCCTACATCATCATGACTCTCCACTGCATCCTACCTATCAATCTGTGTCATCTCACCCCTAGATGTTTGATCAAAATGTTGGAGACTCACTGCTATGAGAAGCTAACAATGAGCCTCATCTCCATGATAGTCTAAGAAGATAAGGAAGGAGTAGATCCTGAAGGATCTCCCTCACTAATCAACTCAATCCACCTATTAGGACCCTCCATTTCTAATCTCTACAAGTATGCTTCTCGATCCTTCGTTTGAACATTCTGCCTAACATCCTCATCGTCATCATCATCCTCCACTACCTCCAGACTCCTTGATAGATCCAAGATACTATAACAATTTACTGATAACCCGTGATTGTTCCATAAGCTTTGCCTCTGTAACAAACAACTGCTTATATACCTCTTCATCTCGCTTTCCATTATCCATATTCATTGCTTTCAGTTTACACTCGGCCTTTGTAACTCCCACAATTGGAACACTGATAGGTACATCCTCTCGTCCATCGTAAATGTACAGTTTCTTCATATGGGGAACTACCATAGCTTCAAATTTCTTCATAAACTCCATTCCCAGGACAACTTCGTAGTCATTTATCTGCACCATAGTGAAATTAACCTTCCCTTTCCATTCACCAAGTGCACATCCACTTTCTCAGCCACACCAATCATAGAATCTGGAGGAGAATTCACTGCCTTCATTTGTGCCTGCACCAGTACAAGCTTCAATCCAATTCTTCTTGCAGTATCCTCACTCATAAAGTTGTGAGTTTCCTCACTATCCACCATAGTGAGTACAACACGACTCCCAACTTTCATCTCCACATACTCTAACTTGTTTCTTTCTGGATCTCTTTGTGAGGTTGCTTTCGTAGCCACTGCAGCTTCTAGAATATGCATGACTCCAACAAAAGTTTCTTCTTTCTTTTTCACATTGGACTGTGCTATCGCAAAGACTTTTGGTCTTGAAGGAAAATTCCTCACCATATATGGTTCCTCACATATCCAACACTTCAACGATTTCTTCATCTTCACCTTATCATGCGATCTCGAAGGCTCCTCCTTTGTAGACTTTTCTTTCAGCTTGTCAATATTTTTATTCTTTTCTTAGTTTCCTTCATCATAGTGTTCTACCAAGTGATCCACAGCAGCAAATGCTTCTTCAAGTGTTTTTATCTTTTTCCTCTTCACTTCATTGCGTGCCCAAGGCTTCAACCCTATGATAAAATTGAACACCTTGTCCCTCTCCACCATGTTTGGAAGTTCCAAAACTACACTTGAGAACTCTCGTTGATAATATTGTAGACTCCCTGTTTTCTTTATATACTTTATCTTCATCGTTGCATCCCATGTTTCGTGTTGTGGAATAAAATGAGTTTGCAAAACCTTCTTCATTTCATCCCGCGAAGTGATTTCTGCAGCATTGCCATTGATAAGTTGGTCCATCCTCCTTCGCAATCACATCTTAACATCCTTCATTAAGAACTAAGCAGCTACTTTGACTTTAGTTTCCTCATCAAACATCCCAAACCGCTCCAAGTATTGTTCCATGTGCCATAGAAAGTTACCAAGAGTTTCCGCAATCCTCGTCCTGTCGTAAGAATCTGGTTCTTTGACTTTCAAATGAGCCACTCCTCCACCCGAGTTGTGCCCAGCAAAATTCTTCAAAACCACAATCTCATTCCCAGCATCTTCAAGACCTTTCTACAATTTCAAGATTTCTGCCAAGCCTTGATATCTTGCTTCTTCGATCTCTTTGAATTCCTTTTTTGTTTTGATATACTTTCATTTACTATAATCATATCAGACCTTGAGGTATTCAAGCTTACTTTTCACCTTCGAATAGCCATCTCGAATTTCAATGTTCTCAGCCTTCATCGAAGCTATGTCAGAAGCCAGCTCCTCCATTCAATCCAACACTCTATCCAAGAAATAATCTCTAGCATCCATGCTAGATTTACCCGTCATCACATGAGGTTCTTCTGCCATTTCAGCCATTCGCTTCCTTTGTAGCTTGGTATAGACCGTAAACCGATCAAAATCCTCCATCGTTTATTTTCCTGAAGTGTAGAGACACACTTCTGCAACCTATTTGACCCAATCATCCCTTGACAACACCTGTAATTCTGATTCACCAAAGACCGTAGAATATAAAGCTCTGATACCACCTGTCATGAAGTGCAATGGTATCACTTCTCGTCTGGTATTCAGTATGGCTCCGATACCACCTATTGTGCCCCTATCCTAGTGGTAGTCTTTCAACCACGTATAGGAGGTGCGGCACCACGACCCAATTTCTTTTCAACAATAATTTCAAGTGTGAACTATGCGTAACATTCCATAGTTTGTTTTTCACTTTCTAAGTATTAACATTCATAACACAATGAAAAATTCAATTAAACATCTTTCATCATCATTATCATTTTACACATATGCACAACGGATACAATATTTAACAGGAGGGTCAACTCCCTGAAGATGAGTCTTCCCATAATAATAATGATAATGCTTCAAAATATACAATAATAGTCCTTGAAGAGAAACCCAAACTTCCTTCTCGTAAATTCTACCAAAACACACAACTCAACTTGCACCGTGCAGCCTACCCAAACCTTCGTTCAGGAGTGCCCACCCTTCACTAGGTCAGGTCGTCCAACTCACCGGGTAGAGGCACCCACCCTAGGGCTACCCTTCGCACCGCTCGTCATGCCAACTGGTTCAACCGTCCTCATATCGTTTAGCCAAACTCGCCTGTTCATTCAGGCCTGCCCACGACATGTCGCCCACCCAATGCCCACCATAACTCGACCTCCATTCAGCACTCGCCTAAACTCTATGTTCCCACCCGATTGTAGCTCACCTTGCCCTACTATAGAATCGTTCACCCAGAGTGCTAACTGCAGACTTGCCCGTTAGTTTTTTCACACTTTCACCGTTGAACTATTCCGCCCACACCACATAACTGCTCAACTGCAGACCACCTGTTTAGCCGAACTACCGACGTGCATCATGCCCTCCACGGGTTACTCGCCCCTCGTCCAACTCATCGGTTTGCTCGTCGTGGGGTGCACCCTTCGTGGGTCACCTACCCAACCTGCAGCTCACTGAAACCAACGTTCTGTACTCGGCTTGGTGCTTCGGTCATGTTGCCCACTTGCACCTTGCCACTTGCCTTATTCGGCCAATGTTCTATCTCACCCTTCACTCTTGAGCTCGCCTATGTTTAACTTCCAAGACTTGAATTATTGCCTTCCTCCATCCAACCATCTACCTATATATACGCTCTACCATGGATGGTTCATGGGTCGACCTGCCTAGGCCAACCTGTCAATTTGGGCAACTCATCCACATAACATGTTGGCTCGCCCATCCTTCACATCGGCTCACCCACACCATTTCCTCGTCGAGTCCAAATGTCGAACTTGCACGATATAAGTTTGCCTTCGTGAAGTTTGCCATACTTAGCCAAATTCTCGATTTTGACTCCTTCGTTGGCTCGTCACGCTCATGCCCTAGGTGCCTTTAACCAAACACACTAGCTCATTGCTTTCCTCCAACTCATCCCATCATCACAACAAAATGTTGCAACAATTGTGCTGGCTCGTCGAATCGTCACTCACCTGGCTCATCATGTTTAAACTAGAGTACCCAGCCAGCTCATCACACATCGCATCCACAACTCGTGGGCTTGATGCAATGGCCCTGAATAGTGCTATTACTCCACTCATCCAAAAAATAGACGATGTTATCTAGTTGGATGAGAATCATCACCTTCTGGAAAATAAGTTAAATCACATGAATAGGCTCCTGCTTGATATTAGTGATCAATCCAAGATCCGCAAAAGACGCCCCCTCAATCTCTGCAAAAATGTATGTTAAGGTTTAAATATGCAATTGGAAGAGAAAGACAGTTGATCGATTTCTCTAGAAGGTGGTAGTGATTCATTAATTGCTTCCTTTGCAACCGTAAACTCTCTACAAAGATCCAAAAGTGGAAGAAAAATTATGATGACCTTTTCATAATCGTTAAACCAACTTCCTTTTGTTTCACAAAGCTCAACAAATTGCGTTCACGACACCACAACATGCAAACTTAGCTTTTCAAGATGAACGAAACACCAGACTGGTAGGGTTGGAAATTAAATATGCAGAGATATGACTTAAGAGGTGGCTTATAGAAGCTTCTCGCGATCAGATATTTGTTGTATATGAGATGGCAGGGGTTGGAAAAACGACATTGCTAAAAATGGTCTACAACATCTCTAACGCGAGTAGCGTTTTTTATCATGTGATTTGGGTTGCAGTTGCTCAACTTTCCAAATTGGAGTTGCATAGTCATGGATTTTGCAATCAACTTATATCTCACTTGTTGTCCTTATAATGATGTTGATACATGGAATATGAAGTTGTCGTCCATCTTAGGACAAAGAAATTTTTCTTAAATTTAGATGACATGCATAGTGACTGAAAGAATTGGGCGTGGAATTTGGCGAGAGAAAAAAGGTAGAAAGGTTGTATTTTCTATTTGAAATAGAGATATGATTCTAGAAATGAATGCAGACTACTCCATGTAAATACAACCACTGCCAAGAGAGGAGGCTTGGGAATTTTTTTTCAAAGTAGGCTTGAAAGATGGGCATGTTCATGAGGACATAGAGCATATTACCAGAGTTGTCATTGAGGAGTGTAAAGGGTTACCCTTGGCTATAAATGTAATAGCCTCAACAATGATTGGAAAACAGGATGCAAATGAGTGGAACCTTTATTCAAGGAAAATTCAAATAGTGGATTCAAATTTTCCAAGAAATAAAGAATAAAGAAAGAAATTATTTGAACATCAAAAAT
>APFE031099822.1:0-11012 GCA_000404065.3 Pinus taeda
AAAGCCACAAAAATAACAATAGAGGGATTCTATGGGGCCCAGTAATAACAATATGGGGACAATAGGGGCACAACAATATTAATAAACGGTACAACTACAATATTAATGGGGTAATCACTAGTATTATAGGGACCCAACATATACCCTATCACTTTTCCTGTAAGGATGATAATGATGATGACCATGGTACTGATCTGAACTAGAACTAGAATGAAGCCCATGTCCACTACCTTGTCTATTAAGCATATCCAATAATTTTCCATCCTTGACCATGTCATCCCTATCCTACCTATGCCCACCATAATATCCGCTACCATATGCCCCATTATTCCTATCCTCTAGCCCTTGATTGATCCATGGTTGTCCCTATCTCTACAAGTCTGACAAGCTCTAATGGATGGCTGCATTGACCTCTTCTTGTTTCTCCCATGACTGAATGATCTTGTAATTATCCGTTTTACAATTTCTTATCTCTGCCTTCAAACTTCTCAAAGTGTATGTTATGTCAGGAGAGTACCCATCACCATGATACTCATCTTATCTATAGGGAGAGTCTCGTGAAATATAGTCTACCATTTTTCTAGTCATCTTTAATCTTCTACCTGTAATGATATCATGTCAGATAAACCAAACATAAACATACCAACATACCTCAGTGTAGTTTAGGGGAGCATATCTCATATGCAAGATCAACTTTATTAGCACGCTGTGTATATATATATATATATATATAATATATATATATATATATATATATATATAATCACATCAATAAGCCAACATCATCTCAATCATTATCCCATTTACCATGCACGATGTCACAACTATAACACCAAATAGGTACAATGCATGCATGACAAACATATTGACAACACACATGTTTAAACAATACATATACAACAGACATGTCTTCATGACAACACACCTCAACAACAACATTATCAACTTCTTGTTGAGCCTCATGATTTCTTCATTTTGACTCTCCTTTACTTATTTTTCCTTTCCTTGACCATTATCATCAACTCAATAGGCATGAAACTACAAGTTTTTTGACATGTTAAGCTATCTAATCATCGTATATTTCATATTTCATAATGTTCCTTATTATTGATTTAATATTTGTATTGCGTACTGAATTCGCACGATTTTGCAACTAATCTTTGTTTTCGTAGCCAATTCCCTGGTTTACTAGGATTGGAGGTCCGAGCTAAGAGGATAAAGATATGGACAGGTGGAGATTGATCCCCTTAGAGATTTCCTACTATTCATCTATATCAAATCATCAAAAGGATTGTTTAATTGTGTGGTCAAAGGATAAAGTCAACGTGGTTGTTGAACAGGTGAGCAAGAGTTCCAGAATCCTATGCTCCATGATTTGCTTTGTCAAATAGCAAATCATGAGCAACGATATCTCGATAGTTGTTAGAAGCTTAGTTTAGAATTATGTTAGCTAAGGTAGGCGTAAAATCCTCAAATAATTATTGACAAGGGCTTTTATACATATCATGCAACAAACATGAACAAAAGGTTGATTTTTTTGTATGTGACAATGATGCTTTGAAACTATATTTTACTCTGTTAATGAAAAAAATACTTTGAAGTTCCAATGCGTAGTTGATTGTTTGTTTGAAATTTTAAGACGACCTGTTTGTGGAGGGCCCCTACAAACAATGAAGGTTTTGCATTCACATATCTTTTTCATTTGTTACAATTATTCATATGTTTCAGAATAGGTTTGCAGTCTTGATTTCATTTAGATAGCGATAGTAATAGTTCATCAATCATTCCTTTTTCAAGTTAATGTATACTGATGTTAATGGTAATGTAATTTCTTTTCATAGATTTCTTTATGATTGCAGAGTGTTTCATTTCAGAGTTAATAAATTTCTTTAGAGTTTCATTTTATAGTATTTCATTTTAAAGTATGTGTGATTTCTTTATGGTTTTCATTTCAAAGCATTCAATTTCAGAGTATGAGTGATTTTGTTATAGTTTCATTTCAGAACCTTTTCAAATATGAGTGATTGATAATGATAGATGTGTGGTTTTTCATTTTGAATAAAAAATAATTTCATTTTGGTTTTTATGCAAAGGATTGCTAGAATGTTAGATGATCAATTCTTCTTTAGAGATTAAATTTATGTTGCAAAAGATAAGCTAAATTTGTCTTAATAAGATAGTGTGAGTTTGCTTTAAAGTTTCATTCTAGCAAGTGTGAAGAGCATTTTTTATTTCATTAGAAAAGAGAAGGAATATTTAATGTGTTAAAATCCATTTTCTTTGAAGAGTAAGATAGGAATAAATTGCATCCTTAGAAGTAAATCTCAATAACTCAATCATGCACATTAACAATCTAATTTAATAAAAGGACTTCTAGCATATATAGTGCACTTGCACTTCACAAGCTTACCAACTCCAGTTGATAATTCATGTAACAATTTAAGACAATTAAATTGACAAACATTTTGGCGCAATTTCTAGGGATGTGTACATAGAAGTATTAGTTTTTTTCATTTTGATAAATTAAAAAAAAACAAACAAACAAAAGAAACAAAAACAAAAACATGATATGCATAGAGAAAGAGACGCTAAGGGTAGATTTGTAGGTAGAGGAAAGATTTTAATTCCAACAACATCGCTCACCCCACCACAACCTCGTAGTTCCACACCACCCACACAAACTCGAATTCCATCCATAGCAGGCAAACACAAACTCCCTAAGGTATTAAGATCCGAAATTCAGCCTAGATATTCACCAACTTCATCAACAAAAGCTATAATAGAAGAAGAAGATCCCATATCCCCAACAACAGAAGTAATTTTCCTATCTTTAACAAGAGAACAACTTCTAGCTCAAGAGCTGGAAGTTCCTACTGAAGAAGAGGAAGAAGAAGCCTATTTTAACAAACCATTAATAGAAGAACCAAAGGAACTAGAGGAAGTTGAAAACCCAATCTTGGAAACAAAACGCTATATTAGTTCTGAAGAATCTACAATGGCTGGAGAAGGGGAAGGAGAGGTACATAATTTGAATAGTGAACAAACTAGGATTGGAGGAGGAAGAGGAGGAAATAGGGGAGGTGTAAGAGGTGGAGGAAGAGGAAGAGGAAGAGGAGAAGATATAAATCCATAATCCTTTGGATTTCATATCCTCGATGAATGATACGAATGTGACAATGAAAAATATCTCACCCTCTATCCTTCCAAACTTTCATGGACTAAGGAATGAAGATCCTGAAACATTTATCTTTGAATTTTAAGTCTTGTGTAGATCATATGATTATTTGCATGATGCTCAAAATTGAAATTATTCCCTACAACCCTTAAAGATGCAACATTAAAATGGTTTATGAGTTTAGGAATAAACTCCATAAGAACATGGGAACAAATGAAAACTACATTCTTAGAGAAATATAAGGACTACTGTATGCCAAGGATGAAGTCTTTAAAATGGTACAGAAAGAAGATGAAAATCTTGAAGACTTCGTTGAAAGACTTATAATGTTAAATGGGAAAAAATGAATAATCTAGATGAGGAAACTTTGAAAGCTCTCTTATTGAAATCCATTAGAGATGATTAGATTGATCTTCTCAATCTAATGGGTAAGGGAGACATTTCTCAGTTGTCACTAGGTGAAATTTGTTAGTTATGCATACATATTTCAAGAGGCAAAGCAAGAATCGGGAAGAATCCAAGATATCCTCTTTTATCAAGGATTAATAAATTTGCAATTGGGACAATAAGTAGAGTAGAATTAGGAAATTTTCTTGATAAATTTAAAACATATATTTTAGGGAGTCTTAGTGAACAAATTGACACCCTTAAAATGAAAAACAAGCAAAAAGATGAAAATGCTGCATTGTCCATTTTTTTCCCTAAGTTCAGAAAGAAACATGCCTTGAGAGAATGTCCTCTTGATTTAAAGAGTGTAGAAACTTGTGTTACATGTGCAGAAAATCATGATACAAAATACTGTCCCTCAATACCAGGTCTTAAAGTTGTCTATCAATAAGAAGGAGAACCAAATCAAGTAGATCCTCTTTGTTTTATTGCTAAAAGACCTTGGCAGAATCCACAGCCAAATACAACTCAAGGTTTTAACACTCAACCATTTGCACAATCATCATAAAGTAATTGGATTGTCCCAATGCCTTGGAAATCTTGGCCACAACCTTGATCACAAGGATGGAAAAATCTTGATGGAAATTAGCCTCAATATCCTCAATTTCCAACATTTCAACAATCATATCCTACTTTTCCTCCATAATATTATCCTCAAGTTTGTTCAAAAAACTCAACCTCACAATTTGAATCCATAACTTTCATTACCATTTCCTTAAAGACCAAACCAATTGCCTACCCAACCACTCCTAAATCTGAACAATAATAAAAATTCACAACCTGTTTATAATATGGAAGGACAACTTTTCAAACTTACATGATAACACCACTAGATCTAAACAATGTTCAACTTAGACCTGGTAGAATATTAGAGAAAAAGTTCCCATTAGTTGTTATTCAGGAAAGTGAAAAAGAAAAGATATCTGAAGAAGAGAAGTCTGTTAATGAAAAATAAAAAAATAAAAAACAAGTTACTCCAACACATTCAAATAACTCAACTCCTATTATGGAACAACCTTCAATATATGTTTCAAAACCACCTTTTCATGAGAGATTAAAAATTGATGAAGGGGTATAAAAACATATTTTATTGTCTGATTATGACATGTTAGATGAACTGAAGAATGTTTGCATAAAAAATCCTTTACTACAAGCCATTAAGGAATACCAATTTTCACAAATACAATTAGGGAATTGAGCATAAAAAGATTAGGAAGAAAAAAAAAAAGAATCCAATTAGTTGGAAAAATTTCAGATATCATGATGGGTAAGACAATAATTCAGAAATATATTGATCTTGGAAGTACCATTGTGAAAACACACATCAATGGTGTAGAGATCCCAAATACATTGATTGATATAGGAGAAGTTAT
Organism: Pinus taeda; assembly: GCA_000404065.3. Classification (NCBI taxonomy): domain Eukaryota; kingdom Viridiplantae; phylum Streptophyta; class Pinopsida; order Pinales; family Pinaceae; genus Pinus; species Pinus taeda. Next base: position 4,996 of record APFE031099822.1, read on the forward strand.
AAACATCATGAGTAAACAAACTATGAATCAATTAAAACTTTCTAATCTTCAATATACACCTACACTTTTACAATTAGCAGATAGATCTGTAGTCAAACATGATGGTGTATTAGAAGATATATATGTATCCTTAGATTCTTGGGAATTCCCTAATCAATTTTATAATTTTAACACCTAAGAATATCTTAGGAGGACATCCATTGATTCTAGGAAGACCATGGCTAGCTACAGCTGATGCTTTAATAAGTTGTAGATATGGTGATATGTTCATTTAGGATGGGAGCTCAACAAAGAAATTCACATTGTATCCACCTGCAAAAACAACATTAGAGGTTGAAAATGAATAATGGATAGATGATGACATTGATATAAGACCAATCTTTTCTACTTCACAAATAGACAAGGAAGATAAAATTTTGAATTTAATGGAAAATAATGAATCTTCATCATATTGTGAATCTGGTCGGATTTTTCAATAACAATGTAATATTAAATATTTATCATCTCGTCAACTATCCTTGCATTCTATGGAAAAATTTGGCAATTCTAGAATTGAAATCTTTCAAGGAAAAAAATTGAATATAAACAATAATTTGGAAGAATTCAAAAGAAAGAATTAATAAAGATGTTACAAGAACATTCCTTTGCCTATGCATGGGAATATATTGACGTGAAGGGAATTTATCCTAATACTTGTATACATAATATCTACATTGAAGATAATGCCAAACCAATTCGACAACCTCATAGAAGAATGAATCCAAATCTAAGGGAAATTGTTAAGGAGGAACTACAAAAGCTATTGAATGTCAATTTCATCTATCCAATATTAGACAGTCAATGGGTTTCACCCTTAGTAATTGTTCCTAAAAATAATGGAAAATGGAGAGTGTGTATTGACTATAGGGAATTGAATAAAGCCACTTTAAAAGGTCACTTTCCACTTCCTTTCATAGATCAGGTTTTAGATACATTGGCAGGAAAGAAATATTTTTCATTCTTAGATGGTTTTAGTGGGTATAATCAAATCCAAGTAGCCCCAGAAGACCAAGGTGAAACTACCTTTACCTTCCCATGGTGAACTTATGCTTACTGAGTACTTCCTTTTGGATTATGTAATGCACCTGCAACATTCCAAAGAGCAGTATTAGGAATTTTTTCTGATTTAATTCATGATTGTGTGGAAGTGTATATGGACGATTTATAGTTTATGGAAATTATTTTGAAAAATATCTTAAAAATTTGAAAAAAAATTATCATTAAATGTAAAGAGGCAAATCTCTCATTAAGCCATGAAAAATGTTTTATGATGTTTACTGAGGGAATTGTTTTAGGACACCATATTTTAGGAAATGGAATCAGAGTGGACACATATAAAGTAGAACTTATTTCTAAAGTAGCAATTCCAAACTCTCAACGAGATGTTAGAAGTTTTCTTGGTTTCACTGGTTATTATAGAAGATTCATAGAAAACTTTACAAAAATTGCATCTCCACTTTTCAAACTGCTCACAAAAGACTGTGAATTCAATTGGAATTATGATTGCCAAAAGACCTTTGAAACATTAAAAGAGAAAATCTTTGAAGCACCCATTCTTAGATGACCAAATTGGAAATTACCTTTTCGCATTTCAACTCATGCTTCAGACACAGCTTTAGGAGTTGTACTAGGACAAAAGGATTTAACTCCTTATGCCATTTATTACACAAGTAAAAATTTGACTCCTGCAGAGTTAAATTTACTGTAACAAAAAAGGAGTTTTTAGTTATTTTTCATGTTATTAATAAATTCAGACATTACATTACTAGCTACGAAACTTTTGTACATATAGATCATTCTGCAATTAGGTACTCAATGAATAAACCTGTCACTAATGGCATGATTACAAGATGGTTGTCATTGTTGCAAGATTTTAACATCACTATTTTGGATCGACCTAGGAAAAGAAATACAATTATTGACTTTTTGTCTAGAATTCAAAATGATAATAATGATGTACATGTAGAAGACAATTTCCCTTATGAATATATTTTTGCAGTATCTACTAAATCACCTTGGTTTGCATATATTTCTAATTATTTGGCTACAAGGAAGTTACCATCATATTTATCTCCTCGAGAAAAAAAGAAGGTAATTCAAATTAATGCATCTTATTCATGGATAAATGAAAAATTGTATAAAACAGAGCCAAATCTGATCATCTGAAGGTGTATTAGAGAAGATGAAGTACCAGAGATATTGAAAGCTTTTCATGATGAGCCATGTGGAGGACATTTCGCTGACAAAAGAACTTCCTACAAAGTCCTTCTCTTAGGATACTGTTGGCCTTCCATTTTTAAGGATGACAAGGAGTATGTCAAGAGATGTGATAGTTGTCAAAGGATAGGGAAACATGTCCCCTTTGATGAAATGCCCCTACTGCCTCAGATACTTATTGAGCCTTTTGAAAAATAGGCTCTGGATTTTGCTGGTCTAATCAATCCACCACTAAGACATAAAAGGTACATTATTGTTTGCACTGATTATGTTATAAAATGGGTAAAAGCTAAAACACTTCCTTTTGCTACTGAAAATGTTGTAGTTTCATTTCTTTTTGAGGATGTCTTTACTCGTTTTGGTGTCCCAAGGGAAATCATAATAGATCAAGGTACTCAATTCACATCCAAGTTGGTACAAAATATAATGGAGGAGTACAAAATCAAACATCGGAAGTCCACTCCATACCATCCATAAGTAGATGGACAAGTGGAGTCCACCAATAAAGTAACTGAAGCAATTCTCACCAAAACTATGCATCTTCATAGAAGAGACTGGGCAGAAAAGCTTCCAGAAGCTTTATGGGCATACCATACCACATGGAGAAACACTACAGGGCATACTCCCTATGAACTTATTTATGCAAAGAAATTCCTTTTTCCTATTGAGTTTCAAGTAAAAAATTTCAAGGCATCAGTTAAATTGGGTCTTAATCTTTCAGAGGCACAAAAACAAAGAATGGAGCAGCTAAATGAACTTGATGAGATAAAAAAAGATGCATTCCAAAGAACCAATTTAGTTCAACAACAGAGATCTAGACAACATGACAAATATATCAAAGAAAGAAAGATCCAGCAAGGAGATTGGGCATTACTTTTTGATTCAAAGTTCAAACATTTCCAAGGGAAAATTCAAACTTGTTCGCTTAGGTCCTATAAGATTGAAACATTCTTTGATAATGGTGCAGTTAGAATCAGAACTATTGATGAAGAAAGGACCAATTTTCTTGTGAATGGTCATCGATTAAGAATCTATCATAAGACATTGACAAAGGAGGAGTTTATCAAACATTTGCAAGACAACACCGATTTCCAGTTCATTAAGAAGGATTTTCCTTCTCCTCCAACTTGACTTATAAGTCTTTTTCTTTTCTAAAATAAATAAATAATTAATTAATTAATTATAAAAAATATAATAAAATTTGTATAAACATGAAAACCAACATTATTGGCATGTTTATATAGAAAATTAAGGGTGAAAACCAAGTAATTTTGGCATTCTAATTTTTCTTTTCCATTCCCATTTTCCTTTTGCCCCTCTTTTTCTTTCTAGAATAAAATAGCTATAGAATTTCTAAGATTATGTAGCTTTGATAGAATTCTGCAATTGATTTTTGACAGGGACTACTAATTGGAGCAATTGAAGAAATGATCAAGTCCATCCTCAGAAGAGTTGAGAATAATTAATATTATTTTATTATTAATGGAGAAAATGGTTACATTGTTGTAACTTTCTCCCTAGTTTAGGATTAGTTCCTATAGTTATGGGGTTTGGGTACAACTTCCTATTTTCTAGTATTGTATTTAATGATGTAATCCTTTGATTGATGCGTAATAGAGTGAACGAGAGAAATCTCTCAAAGTTTTGTGAGTGTAGTCTCCAGGTGCAGGCCACACCTGAGAGCTACATCTCTTTCTTTTCAATTCAGTGCATCTTTTATCTTGGTATCAGAGCTCAGCTTGAGTGAGCCTGATCTTTGTCACCTGTGAGGCTGAAGTGTCTGTAGAAGCTAGCTTGCCTATGAGGCAGAATTGCCTGTGTGGCTTGAAGTGCCTGTGTGGCGGAGTCTGTACATGAGAGCTTTGTGCTCGATTGAGTAGGTGGACTGCAGAACACCTGGCTCGGACTCAGAAATTTTTTTATTTTTTTATTTTTTTTATTTTTTTTTTTTTTTTTTTTCTTCTGAGCAGAAAGGCCGATTGGCGCGGATTTTGCGCTGACAGTCACGCCAGAAGACCGATTAGCGTGGGATTTCAGGGAGAAATCGTGCTAGAACGTGGAAATTCAGGGAGAAATCGCGCCAGAACGCGGATTTTGAGGGAGAAATCGCGCTATTATGCCAGAAAGCCCAATTAGCGCGATTTTTTCGGGAAAAACGCGCCAATTTTTATCCTCTAAGCGATTTTTAATTAGCGCAGATTTTTCGCTCGGGGTAGCGCCAAGGAGATCCTTGAACAGCGTGAACTTTGTTTGGCGGTTTGCAAACGGAGCAGATCGGCGGAGGTGCAGATCAGTCCGAGAGAGACAGATCGGGAAAGCGCCAGAGGAGATCTGTGGGAAACCTCGACTTCGTGTTGGCGATCTGCAAGGAGAGAAGGATCGGCGAAGTGGCAGATCAATCCGGGAGAGGTGGATCGGATCAATTGTGATCAGATCGTTGTTTCGTCTGTGTTGGAAACGCCGAAATTTCTCATTGGAGCGGGAGTGCCAGACACTGCAGATCGGTGGCAGAGGTGACAGATCGATCTGACAGGTATTGTTTTTGCTGTTGTTGTTAAGTAGATTCACAATGAGTAACACGATGGAATCTTACCTTAACGATTCTGGTAAACTTAACGGATCTAACTTCACAAACTGGAAGTTTAAGATCCAAACTCTGCTCGAAGGTGCGAATGCATGGGCTATAGTGACAGGCGACGAGCAGAAGCCGACAGCAACCACACAGAAAAACGAGAGGGAAGACTGGGAAAAACGAGAAAACAAAGCCAAAGTCCTGCTGAAGATGTCTGTGAAAGACAATGTCATTGCACACATCAGAGATTGTAAATCGTCCGCTGAGATCTGGACGAAAATCAAAAATCTCTATGAGACCCATAATACAAACAGAGTCTTGGCTCTGAAAAGCAAACTATTCTCGATGAGAATGGACGAAAGGGAGTCTACTACTGCATTTGTAGCGCGAATTAAGGATGTTAAAGACGGATTGGGAGCCATTGGAGTGGCGGTGGCTGATGAAGATCTTGTTGCAATTACAATGAATGGGATGCGTGATGATTTTCAAACCTTCATCACTGGAGTCTCGGCAAGGGAGAAAGCACCCTCGTTCGATGATCTCACTGCGATCTTGCAGCAAGAGGAAGATCGAAGGCAGAACCTGAATCTGAACCCCCAAAGTGACGATCTCGCGCTGGTGGAAAAACGAAGACTATCCAAAGGAAGGCAATCACAACAGCAATCAAAGCAAAGAGGAGGAACATCACAGAAGAATCGCACCCTCAGAAAGGTATGCTTGCAAATCATTATGAAAAGAAATGTTTTTATTGTGGGAAAATGGGTCATATACAGAGAGATTGTTATCATAAGAAGCAAGCTGATGAGGCAAGGAGGAGACAGGTAAATCCAAAACACAGAGGATATTTTGTAGAAGAAGAAGAAGACTTTAGTCATGAATTTCGACTGTTCACAGTCGACTGTGCCCTAACAGCATCAAACGAAGATTACATCTAGTATGTTGATTCCGGAGCATCATCACACATGACAGGTAATAAGGAATTTTTTGACAGCCTTGAAGAAATTATAAATGGATCAAAAATATATCTAGGGGATGATAATGGATATTAGATTAAAGGTCATGGGGTGATTTCAGTTAAGTTGCCTAATGGAAAAATTAGTCACCTTTCAAATGTGTTATATGTACCTGGAATAAAGAAAAACCTGATATCTGTATCCATGATGGCTGACCAGGATATGCATGTTGAATT
>APFE031099822.1:15053-34269 GCA_000404065.3 Pinus taeda
TGGTTACATTGTTGTAACTTTCTCCCTAGTTTAGGATTAGTTCCTATAGTTATGGGGTTTGGGTACAACTTCCTATTTCCTAGTATTGTATTTAATGATGTAATATTTTGATTGAATCAATAGAGTGAACGAGAGACATCTCTCAAGTTTTGTGAGTGTAGTCTCCAGGTGCAGGCCACACCTGAGAGCTACATCTCTTTCTTTTCAATTCAGTGCATACCATCCATAAGTATATGGACAAGTGGAGTCCACCAATAAAGTAACTGAAGCAATTCTCACCAAAACTATGCATCTTCATAGAAGAGACTGGGCAGAAAAGCTTCCAGAAGCTTTATGGGCATACCATACCACATGGAGAAACACTACAGGGCATACTCCCTATGAACTTATTTATGCAAAGAAAGTCCTTTTTCCTATTGAGTTTCAAGTAAAAAATTTCAAGGCATCAGTTAAATTGGATCTTAATCTTTCAGAGGCACAAAAACAAAGAATGGAGCAGCTAAATGAACTTGATGAGATAAAAAAATATGCATTCCAAAGAACCAATTTAGTTCAACAACAAAGATCTAGACGACATGACAAATATATCAAAGAAAGAAAGATCCAGCAAGGAGATTGGGCATTACTTTTTGATTCAAAGTTCAAACATTTCCAAGGGAAAATTCAAACTTGTTTGCTTAGGTCCTATAAGATTGAAACATTCTTTGATAATGGTGCAGTTAGAATCAGAACTATTGATGAAGAAAGGACCAATTTTCTTGTGAATGGTCATCGATTAAGAATCTATCATAAGACATTGACAAAGGAGGAGTTTATCAAACATTTGCAAGACAACACCGATTTCCAGTTCATTAAGAAGGATTTTCCTTCTCCTCCAACTTGACTTATAAGTCTTTTTCTTTTCTAAAATAAATAAATAATTAATTAATTAATTATAAAAAATATAATAAAATTTGTATAAACATGAAAACCAACATTATTGGCATGTTTATATAGAAAATTAAGGGTGAAAACCAAGTAATTTTGGCATTCTAATTTTTCTTTTCCATTCCCATTTTCCTTTTGCCCCTCTTTTTCTTTCTAGAATAAAATAGCTATAGAATTTCTAAGATTATGTAGCTTTGATAGAATTCTGCAATTGATTTTTGACAGGGACTACTAATTGGAGCAATTGAAGAAATGATCAAGTCCATCCTCAGAAGCACTTGAAGGAAATACAAAAAAGAGCAACAAAATGTTAGAATCATCAACTCAAAAGGTATGCAAATATTTAATTTAATAATAAGGGTCAAAACAATAGTGTATGAATTATAATGACAATATACCATCGGTTCAAAACCATCATTGTTGAAAGTGAAATGAAAATATCTTGTCATTTCAAATAAAAAGTTGTAAATCACCCATTCATCCCTCATCATTACACAACACTTGTCTTAAAATCCAAATTCATTGTTGAAATCGCCCAACTCACATCAATTCATACCCTAACAGTCACTTCATTTGTTTTTCCCCTTGCTCTCGTTTATACTCTTATCGAAGCCATTATCCCGAAACCCCGACTCATTCCCTGTCAAGAAGTGAATTATGAGGTAAAATTTCTCAACCATGGGTGTCATAGTGAGAACAAAACCAAATGGAAGAAAAAGCATGGAAGGATATTTGCAGGTGAAGGAAATGCTACAAAAAGCACAGTGGCTACAGTTCATGGAAAAGTTTGATGGTTTTAACAAGGAAGTGACTAAATCATTTGCTAGAGCTTTTGATGGCATAGAAGTTGAAATTGCAGACATCAAATTTGCAGTGACAGAATCTCTTATTGTTGAAGCTACCAGACTATCAAGAGTTGGAGAGAAATGGTTTAAGAACAGGGGCATTGAAGGAGAATAATGGAAGCCCTTCTTGAAGAACCTAGGTATGGATATCACTATTTTTAAGAAAAGAATTCCAAGTACAACACTTATGGGTAAATGGAGAAATTTGTTGCTAGTCATTTAGAAATTTGTTACCTGTGAAGGAAGATTTGGTTATATGTTCTTTTACCACATTCATTTGATGATGCATTTTCTTGAAGAGAATGAAAGAAATCTTCCTATTTAATGTTAAATATCTTAAAGAAAATGCATGGAAATGTTCATAAAAGGATTCAATTCATAGAAAACACTATGTATCACCATGACCTTATAAAAATACTCATTGAATTTTACCTTGTAAGACTAGGAGATAATTGGGATAACTTCCTAGTTAGAAATCATTTTAAGGAGGACGATCAGGAATCACCTAGTAGCAACAAAGCAAAAAGAGGAAGGAAGAGAATATCTGAGAATCCTATTAAAAACTTACTTCAACAATAACCACAAGAACAATCAGAAGATGAGACTCCTATTGCATAAATTTTAGGAAGCCTTAAAAGGCAATCTGTTAGAAGAAAGAAAGCTAATAAAAAGGAAGAAAGCACATCTAAGGAAACAGAGGAAGCTAAAACAGGGAAGAAAAGAGTTAAAACTAAAAACCCTTTTCCATCATATGTAAGAAGAAGTGTAAACCATCTCAATAATCTACAAATGTGGTTAATTTGGAGGAAGAAGAGAAAATAGAAACTCTATCACCCTTACTTGTTCATAGTCTAGGCTGAAAAACATCATAAATAGATCTAGTACAACAAGAAATCTATGACTACATTAAGTCTCTAGAGAGGAGAGTTGCAGAAAAGGCATCTTGTTCTATAGTCCATGAAACATAAATCCAATCTAACAGGCCACAAGAACCTTCACTCGTAAAAACTTTGAAACAAGAAGTCTTTGAGTTGGAGACACTGAATAGACATCTTAAGAAAAAAAAATGAGACATTAAAGATGTATAATGAGATACAAAGGACTGATAATGATTACATTCTTACACATATGGGCCTATGGTATGAAAAGAAAAAAAAGTTAAAGAAAAATAATGAACCACTGAGAAAGAAGGTCATGAGTCTAAAATGTAGGATTTTGATGAAGAAGCCCAGAATGACAGTTGCAAGAAAGAAGATAATAAGGAAAAACTTGGATGTTCTAGCCCAAGTTTCTAAGAGAGAGCGGTGATAGAGAAAGATTTCCAGTTTTGAATTTTTGCATGAGGAAATGCAGTGGACTCCGTGTGTGGGAATGTTGAGCCTCATGATTGCTTCATTTTGACACTCTCATTTACTTATTTTTCCTTTCCTTGACCATCATCATCAACTCAATGGGCATCAAAATACAAGGTTTTTACATGGTAAGGTATTTAATTGTCTTGTCTTTCATATTTCATAATTTTGCTTATTATTGAGTTAATATTTATATTGGCTACCGAATTCACATGATTCTGCAACTAATCTCTATTTCTGTAGCCAATTCCATGGTTTACTAGGATCAGATGTGCCAACTAAGAGGATAAAGATATGGACAAGTGGAGATTGATCCCCTTAACTATTTCCTCCTATTCATCTGAACCAGATCATCAAAAGGATTGTTCGATTGTGTGGTCAAAGGATAAAGTTAACGTTGTTGTTAAACATGCGAGCGAGAGTCCGAGAACCCTACGCTCCACGATTTGCTTTGTCAAATAGAAAATCATGAGAAATGATATCTTGATAGTTTTTAGAAGCTTAGTTTAGAATTATGTTAGTTAAGGTGGGCATAAAAGCCTCAAACAATTATTGACACAGGCTTTTATAAATACCGTGCAGCAAAGATGAACAGAAGATTTATTTTTTTGTATGTGACAGTGATGTTTTGAAACTATGTTTTTACTCTGTTAATGAAGAAAATACTTTGAAGTTCCAATGCGTAGCTGACTGCTCGATTGAAGTTTTATGACCGCCTATTTGTGGAGGGCCCCTGCAAACAGTGAAGGTTTTGCATTCACATATCTTTTTCATTTGTTACAGTTATTCATATGTTTTAGAATAAGTTTGCAGTCTTGATTTGATTCAGATAGCGATAGTAATATTTCATTAATCATTCATTTTTCAAGTTAATGTATAATGACAATGTAATTGCTTTTCATAGATTTACATATGATTGCAGAGTGTTTCATTTTAGAGTTAATAGATTTCTTTAGAGTTTCATTTTATGGTATTTCATTTTAAAGTATGTGTGATTTCTTTATGGTTTTCATTTCAAAGCATTCAATTTCAGAGTATGAGTGATTTTGTTATAGTTTCATTTTAGAACCTTTTCAAATATAAGTTATTGATAATGATAAATGTGTGGTTTTACATTTTGAATAAAAGTTAATTTCATTTTGGTTTTTATGAAAAGGATTGCTAGAATGTTAGATGATAAATTCTTCTTTAGAGATTAAATTTTTGTTGCAATAGATCAGTTAAAAGTTTTCTTAATAAGATAATGTGAGTTTGCTTTAAAGTTTCATTTTAGCAAGTGTGAAGAGCATTTTTTATTTCATTAGAAAAGAGCAGGAATATTTAATGTGTTAAAATCCCTTTTCTTCGAAGTGTAAGAGAGGAATAAATTGCATCCTTAGATGTAAATCTCAATAACTCAATCATGCACATTAACAATCTGATTTAATAAAAGGACTTCTAACATATATCGTGCACTTGCACTTCACAAGCTTACCAATTTCGGTCGATAATTCATGTAACAATTTAAGGCAATTAAATTGGCAAACAATTCTATATGACAACACAATTGCAACGATGACCGATGCCATGTATACATAACAAATGCATAATGAAGACATATGCAACTAACATGTATGCACGACAAACATATTCAACCCATCCAGTCCAAGGGTTGAACCATGCTTTAATACCACTTTGTAACACCCTCCTCCCACTCTTACCCTAGCTAAGTCGTCCACTGGGGTAAATATGTGATGAAGAGTTGCTATGATATGATTAAACTCCCAAAGTTTAGTTAAGGAAGTGGAATTGACAAACAAAACCAAACTGACCTTTCTCAGGAGCTACAGGACCCCTAGGGGGTAACCAACCACTCCAGGTGCCCAACCCTTGAGTTAACTTGATTTTTCATTGAACTAAACCAATATTCGATCCCATGAAAAGCCCTACATGCAACTATAACCTTCCATTCGCTCCAACAACAAGGCCTCCGTGCAACTGTAGACTTTCTCACCCAGTTCTGTGCTAACGACTATGAGATTTAAGCCATTTTTTCAGGCTAGTCTCCAGACTACTGCCCAAAACTTCATGAAACTTTCTAGAACAATGGATGACACTAGGAAAAATCCTTTCACACAAACTTAGATAGGAAATTGACCTAACCAGGTCTATCCATGACAAACATTTCATCAAACACATCATGAACATGTAATCTATAGGTCATAATTATATATCTGAATATAGGGGTCTCATACATATCTGATAATCATCAATAAGGTTTTATGCCCTCTCATAATAGTTGAATTACCATCTATTAGGTCATTCATTCACTAATATTTCCTCTACTAACCAAAACATGATAAGAGCTACAACTCAAGACTGTCATAAAACCATGCATGTAACCAACATATAACCAGATAAACAACAATAATAGAACAACCATCATAGCCACATAATAACAAGTACATTTACACATAGAACATAAGAGGAAAATAACTCTTATTAACATATGCAAATGCAACCAAGCAAGGGATTTCCTCGTACCACCTGACCCTTGATTGGGATGAACTAAATACTTCTTTTAGCCGATCATCCCCACGCCATATTCCTAGAATGAATGTGGGATCTCATGGAGTAAACCAAGAAAGAAAACCAGGGCTTCTAGAAGCCAAACCACCTCAACCCTCAACTAGTAATTCCACCTCATGGTTGGACATCACAAACCATCACAAACCATCACCATATCAATCTCTATCCAAGTTGTCCAAGGCTCGAGAACATTTTTTCCAACCTAGCTTCTAGGACTATTAACTCAACCCACAGTTATTTCCAGGCTCCAGAGCATTTGTCCAACTAATGATTCCAGGATTAGTAACTCAACCCACCAAGGGCTCTAGAGTGTTTGTCCAACCAAGGCTTCTAGGACTAGTAACTCAACCCAAGTTGTTACAGGGCTTCTAGAGTGTTTGTCTAACCAAGGCTCCAGGAACTAATAACTCAACCCACAACCATAAGGAACATGAGTACCAACCAGAAAACAAAAGGTAAAACCCTCAACACCATGGCTATCCAGGAAATGGAAATGTTAGGAAAAAACACTATCAATCTAGGCAATCCTCGATGTTAATGAAAGATCATAACCAAATAAACACATGCATATGCCATGCATGTCAAAACTAGCAAGGAAATCATACATGCAACTCGGTACCTGCAAGAAAAACCCGTTGTAGCCGCTGATCCTGATGTTCCCTTGTGCTTCCTACTTTTCTTTTGCTTTCTTGCTCCAAATTCTAAGTATTCCACAATGCTCCAAGAGTGTTCCAAGAAACTCTAAGTGTGCAAGAGTATGAAGATAGAGAATACAATAGAGTTCCACCATAGAACCAACAAAAAGATAACACTAAAAAAAGTTGTGAACTAATCCTCATAAGCCTTTTTATAATTGAGGCCTCTATTTTCTTCAATTTTCCATTATTTTCCTTCAATTTTCCTCACATGAAATCCTGTGACCTTTCACCTTCCTTTCTCCTATTTTCCATTATTTTCATAAATAAAATGCCAATAAATGCCTCATGCCTTTTCAAGTCATTTTCCATATCCTTTTCCAATTTCCATAGCCATTAATTAATTACCAGTGGTTCCCGTCACTATGTTTTTTCCCAACATTCAGCTTGGAATACATGTCCCATGACCTTGGTTATTATTTTTCCTTTATTAACTTTTTTACAGGGGTTTTTAACCTGGGGTTGTTAGATAGTCTTTCCTAGATTTGCACTGTTGAAGTAGATTGTAACACAATAAGAGAAATGGATTCTATAATTTCTACTTTTGGTTAGTATTAAAATCACAATCTTTCTAAATTGGCCATTCCTCAATGCAAAAACTTAAAGTCATGGCTTTTGGTAAAAAATCTAGTTAGAATCTTTATGATAAGTCCATGACAATGTAGGAATTCAAATTGGATTCTGCCCCATATCACCATTGAAGAAAAATACATTATGTGGTTTTTTTAATTTCAAAGCATTTACTCATGTCAAATATACCTCTACAAATATTATTCTAAGCCTATATATTACTATATAACAATGCCTTTTATTGAAACATGAAGATCTTGATTGGGTGATTTATTAAGATTATCAATACTTTCATCTTGGACTTATTAAATTTGGACTACATTAGTCCACCTTGGCTTAAATGTCAATAGTCTATGTTGTGTTATCAACTCTTATCATAACCTATTTTCAGATGTTGTTATTGGAGGAATTGAACATTCCTTTACATAATGAAGCCACTTGGTATACTATTATCCTTTGTTATGTTATATTAGTAACAGATCCACACATTTATGATCTTCTACAATCCTATGTACAACTTCTAGGCTTTTATATTGACCATCATATTTAATGTGCCCAACTCCATAATATAAAATTCCTTCACTTTGTCTTCACTACCATGCCACCTCTACATCTTAGCATAAAAAAATGCATGCACACTAAGTGCATCGTGGTTGAACCTATCAATGTTTCTCTTGTAGTCATAAAGTTTACAGAGATCAATCCCTTAAGAATGGAAGGAAGATTTTACACCAATCTCCAAAAAGGGTCCTCGGTCACCTATAATTCCCCCAAAAATGGTGTTTCAATATTTTAAAACATCCAATGGCCTTGTCATAAATTTGAAAAATCACAGTCCATGAGAAACCCTTTTGTTTTAATATCTCAAAATCATATTGGGTCTCATACAAATAGTAAATCTTGTGAATCTATAAAAAAGGATCCTAGATTCCCAAAAGCTCATATAAGGCGACTCTCCAATCCTTAGTTGACTATTATTGCTCAAGTAGATGAGAAAATAGGACAACATACTTCATAAACATATTCTCCCTCTAGAACCTTGTTGGAAAGATATTTGCCTCCAAGAAATTTCTAGCCCACCACAAGGAATGTGATTTCCAAGATAATCCAGATTCCCTTCACTACAAGAAGTCCAGATATGATTTATCCATAAAAATAAAGCTACATAATTTTAATAATTACAAGACTACTTATTTAGCACAATCCAGGTGATGTAACTCGAGATCCCATAAATACAAAAATCATGTATCAAGTATCCATATATATATCCTGGAGTTATCCTTAATTGACGAGTCTCAAAATTTGGATATAATAATGGAAATTTTGATCGATCACAAGAAAAAATTAGTCCTAGTTCTTGGCCTCCTTTTGACCCCAACAAATATGCAATATATTTTTCCATGCTACCATTTAAAGTAGAAAATAAAGACAATCAACCATTTCTATATGTAAAGGGATTACATGAATAAAAGGATTTTGTTTAGGAACAAAGGAAAATAAAGATTTCAAAGATTCTTGAGCTTACTAGAGAAAAGCTAGTTTTGATTAAAAGTATCATAAATAATTCAAAACATCCATGCATTCCCAAAAGAGAATGGACAGACAATCGAATAACTATTGAGAGATTTCAGATATTAACAACTTTTGGATATGTAACACGAGTTAGGGATTTACTGATTTTGGATTTCTATGGCAAGTTTTGGTGGATTTTCTGAACATGCTAGAAGGGTTCTTCAACCTGATTTACCTCTATAATATTGACCAACAATGTGTATGCACACTACACTTTCAAGTAACTCCTTGACCTCATTGTACTAGATAGTAAATTATACAACCTTGCAACCACATCAAATCTTTAAACTGTAGGCTACTTACCTTCTTGTAGGTTGCCTACATAATATAGCCACACAACGTGTACTCAGGTATGAATTATTACAGGGGTTAATCACCTTCTGAGGACGCTAGTAGTCACACAATTATATTATCTAACCTATTGTTATATCTATGAGATGCTTAGAGTACATTCATATGATATGAATGATAATATTTATGTAAAATCTTGTAGGGACTATGGAGACTACTGTAATGCATGCCATTTTTCCTAGCAGAGGTTAACTTCTAGATTTGCATACAACATGCATTATTCACACTTCACCGGGGATTCACACATGGGTATTTAAAGACAATTAATATGATATCCATATATGTATAAGTACACATCTATGCTCCTGCAGCCCAGGACTAGACATAATGTCTCCATGACTGTGATGTGACCTGTGACCGATATAGTTAGTTACTTCATGATTATAATGACCATTCTTACAACCTTGTAAACACAACCTATAGGGTTTCACATGTGTGTACATGTATAATCTGAACAAAAATTATGGTTGTAACATTACACATGGATCCATTAATACATGCATAAAGATTCTAAATCGTGCCCATAGCCACACCTAATACTAGGATTTACTAGACTCAAAAGACCATGCATACAAGTATTGTAGTTCCACATGGTCAGAGGCATACATGGGCTATAACCTTTGCCTTGATAATGAAAGAAATATAGTTTATTCATAGAGCTTTTTTACATTCCCATCCACATATAGTTTCAAGATATAAGTACTTAAGCTTCTATTTGTGTTATTTCAATTATGTAGGGACACACACACACACATATATATCTAGAATTCAGCTAATTTTTGAGCATTTCCCAACTCAAAATTTCATGTTAGAATCAACAAGTTGTCATGGTAACTTATTCACATACAGGGCTAAGTATCATTTATGTGAACAACTCCTAAAACATGAGCTCCATCACACAACATTATACAAACATTGTAAAACAATAGTATCAACAACCATGTAAACAACCATAACAAGCATAACCTGAAATTCATTTTACAAATCAAACAAGAGAGATACTTATCTCAAATTAAGACTGGGAAACTGAATCGGGGACTGCAACTCTCCATCCAACCATAGATTGGGCTGCATTGTGGCATCTCTTGCATCCCAATCACCCCTGAGCCAGATTCCAGAGTTGAAGAGGTTCACTCAAGAGATGAAACCAACAATGCCAACTAAAAAAAAATTCTAGAGGACTAATCACCTCCACCCACTAGTTGATTATACTATAGTCAATCTTCAATCAGGGATTCTAGAGGTCTGCCACCTCCACCTTCAATAAACAAAAAGGGGTCTAGAGGCTTCAGGTCTCCACCCTCAAGTAAGGAGGGGAGTCCAAAGGATTATTCCTCCACCCTTAAATCAGAAGAACATAGTGGCTCCACCCATCCTTAGGAATCTAGAATCCACTTCTAGAACTAAGATAAAAAGCAAGGAATCTTTAGAATTCTCCTTACCGTGATTCTAAGGAAATAGGCCTCCACCACAGAATCCAAAGAAAACCATCTCCACCCTTCAACCCAATTGGGAATCTAGAGGTCATTGTTCCTCACCTGCAAGAACTCTTCCAGACCTCCACATGCTCAACCTAATTTTTCTTGAGTTCTTTGCAATGTTGGATTTTCTCTCTACTTCTTCTAAACTGCTTCAAACCTCAGATGTACACAATCACCATCAATTAATTTAGTTGGGCAATTTGCAGTGGTAAATGGCTCATTGGATGGCCTTCTTCCTCTCCGTGAAATCTTCTTTCATTCTTCTCTTCTTCAACTCGATATCCTACCTCTCATTCTCTATAATTTGTTGCCACAAATTGGGTGCTTGTTCTCTAACAAGCAATGTAATGAAAACAACATAGGGGAAGGGAGTCTAAATCCTTCTATGCATGAAATTAAAGGCAAACTATTAATGTTTTAATCTTTTTGGTAATATGAACAAGCCAGTTAGTGAAATTTCCATTCCTATCTTCTTGATTGCATTAAGAAGTCCATGGCTACAATAAGAGCCAATAGAGAATCCCGCAAGATGTTGAAAATTGGTAGCTAAGGGATGAATTTCCTTGCATAAAACTCGTTTCTAAATTCTAGGTTGACCTTCCAAAAATAGAAAGTCATGTCTATCATTTGAAGCATGGCTTTCAAAAAATAGTAAATCACCTTGCTTCAAATGGTAATCAAGTATAGATGATGGAAAAATAACTTAACTTATCCTTAATCAATCTTAATTGTTCAATTTTTACTTAATCGTCATCATCATCATTATTATTATTACTATTACCCTTTATGATTATATTATTACTATCAATCATATCATATGTAGCTCCCCTTAATTAATGCATATATTACTCTCTCTCATTTAATGGATACATTACAGTCTCTCTTACACACTCATTAAAGCATGTCATAAAAGATTCATCTTATGTACTCTTTAATGCATATGTTACATTCCCTCCCTAATGGAATGAGTTACAAAGGCATGCGTACCTCCCTAAATGGCACCTGTAACTCTTCCTCAAGGAATGTGTATTGGTCCTTCTTTATGGCCATAATTTGTTGCTCCTCCTATATATGTATCTTATATCATCTCATTCTTACTCGCTTGTGCATTGTGAAAGAAGGATTCAAACTTGAGAAAGAGAGTTGGAGATACTTGAAGAATATTGTGTGAGAGAGAGAGAGAGACTTGGAGAGTAAGAGCAAAATTTGATGATTGATTCAGTGTTTGCATCAGTTGTTGCTACCAATGATCTTCATGCTACAACTTGTTCAAATGTGGCTGAACTTACTCATATTGTTGATCTCTCATTGTACTTCGTATCTTTGTTGAAGAATTTATATCTGATAGAAGAAGAATCTGGTTGGGTTTTTCCTAGTCATTGGACCTAAATTCTCTATGTCTTATCTTGTTCTTGGTTGTTTTCAATTGTGCATTTGGTTTATGTTCTATCTACAATTACTTAACTAATATTATTGCATTTTTTTTTTAAATAAGACATTGTTACAACATAGAACATCATAATTTCAACACAAGATGATCCATAACTAGAGAGGCCACATACCTTGTAGTGTCATCCTTGATCATATCCATAGGGATGTCCACATACTTTTTCTAAGCTCAGTAGTGTCATACTTGATCATATCCATAGGGATGTCCACATACTTTGTCTAAGCTCACACAAGCCTTTCGATCTCCTTTCATGCCTTTCCTTCTAACCTTCATTTCCAATTTTTTCAATAGAGTTTATGTTTACAAACCAGGAACCAACCATACAACCTTCATCAGGTAGTCATGTTTCCCTAGAAAGGTCTTGTTGAACCATTGGTATCATGTAATACAACACTATAGAACACTTGTGTTAAAAATTCTCCCAAAACTTCTGAACAAGAGGCAAAACTCTGCCCAGGATTGGCCTAATCGATTCAACCTTTTCAATGTAGGCCTTCAACCCTGACTTGTCCAACACTAGAAGAATGTCCCCTTTATCTATTTTCCAACCATATTGTGGGTGGTGGTTGAAGTAATAATGGTTGGAACAGCTTCATGGAATGGATGGGGACTAACAAATACTCTCCTGTCCACCGCTCCTCTACCTACTCATCCCCCTTTAGTTGCTCTCTTTTTTCTTCCTCTTTGTGTTGATGCTTATGTCTTCCTCCGCCAAAGAAATACAATCATTCCATTTCATCGCTTTTGCTTTGGGTATTTTGTTCTGATTATCATGGTGAATGACAACATCCTCTTTCGCACACTAAATTTCTCCCTTGTGTACCAATTCTTCTTTTCCTAGTACACATCACTTCCAAATTGTTATTTTCTATCTGGCCATAATCCTCCAAGCCAATCAAAGTCATGCCACATAGCTCCCTATCCCCCAGATTCTTTTGTTTTTTAATTTCTTATCGTAGTTGCCTCCAATCACCAATGGGTTTCCCCCTCAATGGTGATGTGGCCATTCAACCATTTTTTCACACTTGTTAGCCTCTTTGGATATGACAAAAAGATAAAAATACCAAGGAATAATCCCCTCAAACCTAGAATATGTGTCCTTTGACTCAACCCATTTTTTTCCAAATATATATATTGTTTATAATAGTGGAAAATAAATTAGGGACTATCACAATAATTAACCCCTACAAGTAAAAAATTATTTTATACCACATATGGTTACATCCAAACCCAACCCCTACAACAATGGAACCATGATTCCGAGATCAATTTGAGGGTTTACGGTTTGATGCCATGTTAAATATTGAACCTAGCGCCTGACAATTATTTCTGGTCAAATTTATCACATATCTACTACTAAATAAAAGCGCACTTAAGTTATTAACACAATTATTCATTAGAAGCAAAATATTGCACAACGAATTTCAAGCACATGCGACACATACAAATTTTGCCCAATCAACATTTGTTCATTAACCTGATAATCTAAACATAATGAGGCTCCCATCCTGGGATTCCTTAGACCGAACACTCTTGAGTATCTTACTCCTCACTTGTGAGATAAGTATGTAACCATGATCACCAAAGTAATTGACAAATGAGATTAAATATCGCCTCGATATTAACCGTGATTGATAAATGAGATTAAATATCGCCTCGATATTAACAATTAATAAAACATAATCGCTAGAGTAAATTCTTTACTTTTACTTTTCATAATTTATTTAGCTCAATAGCCATCATAATTAATTATGTGGTTTTCCTAAATTATGATTAAGATAAGTTACAATAATAACATAATACTTTTTTTGTGTGTAATTGTTCGTCTTCTATTACTTCGGAGAGAAAATATTACATGAGTATTGAGTGAGTCTTACTGGTCTTCAGGAAGGAATACTAATACAATAACACAGGTATAAAACTTTGATATTACATCGTTTTATTCTCGTCTGAGCAGTAGACAAAGTTACAAAAATACTAGTACAAAAATGAGTGCGCCAGCATGCATACAAGTCTGACCTTAAACAAAATTTGGATGGTTCGGTAAAAATCATTCAGCAATGTCATTCAGACCTGGAATTAGAAAGGGAATTCGGCTCAGGCCGGTTGAGAATGGACACATGCCGAGAAACCTGGAGGAACATAGTGCCTAGTGCCTATGATATGGAGCCCAGTCACAAACCTTGCCTAACGAGTAGCATGGCGACTGCTCGGATGCGAACCCAGATTCCCTTGATGACTCTTTTCCACGTGCTCTGCCAACTTGTGGTGTCTCCGGAATTGGACGAGTGGCCGAGAACTCTGTGAGCAAAGCACCCAATCTACTGAGCTCCCCATGAGACACTTCACTCCCAATTGAAACCTTTGCATGAATTGTTGCCTTCCTTGGTGTCATCCCGAGAGGAAGTGAGGCCAAGTGAGGTGAGTTGTGGCGCATTGATGCTTCCGAGAGACCAATTGTTGCTGCCACCCTGAGCCTCGATGAGTGTTGAGGCCGCTACTATGCCGGAAATTAACATTGAGGACGATGCTGGAAATGGCAGTGGTTGGAGGCGACAACAGAAAGAATTTTTTTGCTCTGAAGATACGTTACAAAATAGCTATGAAATTAACATTGAGGACGATTCTCCTTCGGAGCGTCGACGTTTGAGATTTGAGCGGATCAGATTGTTCTCCCTCGCTACAATAACAAACTATATTTTCTTGCCTCCCTCTTGAAAGAACACAACAAGAAATGCTTCTTTATTTCCACCTGCAAGAGATCCGAACTCTTACGCTCCTGTGATCTGAACTCTTATTCTACCGTGTTTACAGTGAGCCTGTGAGGGTGCAGATCACAATAAAGAGATCTATTTAGATAGCAGTCGGTTTGTTTTTCTTTCACAGCGACACGATTCATTAAATCAACTACTCTAATGATCTTCACTGCTTTCGACAAGAGAGTCGGCCTGAGAGCACTGTTGAAAATATAATTTCACTGCCCGCGCAAACCAGCAGTCAACGGTAACTCAGAAAACCACCCAGTTCAAACCTAAACCGCCGGTCTCATATCGCACCACCTCTCAACGCAAAGTGGTTTCCGTGCATCGAGCTCCGATGCAATTGGGAGCTGACAGCTGTTCAAGCGCTGATGCTGGCCTGACATCAGCACTGACAATCCATCGTAAGGTAACTTTCACCTAACTAACCCCTTCCGATATCGTTCTCAGCCGTTGATTTACCTCCAGCATTTACCACCGTCGATTTGACAAAGCTGCACGATGGTGTAAAGTACAGTCAAAATGATGTTCCGATATCCATCCTCCGCCGTTGGATTAAAGTCAAGTCTGTCCGCCGTTTGATCTCCTGGAAAGTTCTCCACCGGTTAAAAAGTGCATACGGGTCTGATATAACATTAATATAGTATGGTCCATAAGTATTGCCCATCCCGTATATTAAATTGCTGACATTTATTTTGGTAGGGTCGTTAATATTTTACGGCGAAGTTAATATAGCGTATGGGTAAGTTTATTTTTAATATATTTTTTTTAATATGGCGTTGACTCCAATTTTTTGTTATGTAAAAACAAAACCCACCCGCGGGGATTAAAAAAAAGAAAAAGTGTGGGAAATGTAATTTTGCATATGAAAAAAAGAGAGGAGACAGGGGGTCCGCAGTGCCTATGAGAAATTTGTAAATCTCACACAGTGAGATATGAAATGTGATTTTCGCAGCAGCGAATAAAAAAAAGAACAGAGGGTGAATTTTGTATTGCAGGGAATGCACAGAGGTGCATAGATATTTTGGGTCTGTAATGTAAAAGTGATTTTCAGGCAGCAGAGTAATTTTGATGGCAATGTAAGAAGTAAAAAAAAATTGCACAGCAGGAGGAGGAGAAGTAAATGAAAACCAGTAGCTTGTTTTGTTCCAAATCCATGAGTTGTTTCACACAGGTGAAAAGGTAAATCTGTAACTCTCTGTAATTTTGTTTTCACACAGCAGTGAATGTAAATGAAATATTTACACACAGTGGTGTAAAATTTCATAGGAGGCGGAGTAAATGTTTTGGTGAATCCCTCTGAGTGAAAGAGGATGAATATGTAAATGTTTTTGTTTAATGAATGGAAATTTTATGGTGGTGAAATACTTTGTCCTGTGCAATTGTTTTTAAAAAGGACTTCTCTGTGTAAAAGATCTTGGAGCAAAGCAAACAGAGCATAGGCTCTGTGTTTTATATCTTGATGGTTTTGGTATTTATTCCATCTCAAACATAGAAGCAAAAAAAATACCCAACAAGCACATCATTGCGAAGGAAAAAACATATCGACAACATAGATCCGCTGCCCCGCAATCGTTTACACCACGCAGATCAGGATGAGAAGACCAACAACAACACACTGATTCTTTACACCAACAACGTTCTTTTGAGAGGGACGATGAAACCCAAAGAGCGAACTCTGCAACATGAGATCGGAGATGGACACTTCAAACTTAAGGCTCCTCTGCCACGACACAGTCAGAAGTGAAAACAACTTGTTTCATGCTTAGGATCTGTGACTTTGCTAATGGTGAGACCCCTGGATCTCAAATTCCGCGCAGATCAACTTTCAACCGGGACATCTCTGCGCCATTGTGTTGACTCTTCGCAGCGCTCAGATTCAACAGTTAACCAATCAGTGATCGTTCCACAAGCAGGTCTCAGCACAACAAACCACCTGGGAAAAGCTACTTCCCATTAATGACACCTTTTTTGAAGATAAATTCATGGTGCTAAGCGGACGTGAAAGCAGCACAAAGATTTTCGACCCGACTTTCTCTGATCTGGTGACCAGCCTTTCCACAATAAAAACATCTCTTAACATAAGTATCAGTCATACCTCTAGATGATTTCCCTTGAAAGGAGTTGGCTCCTCTCTGCTGCTGCTGCGGTTGTTGTTGCTGTTGTTGGTACTGGCGTTGTTTTCCTCTGTGCTATCTTCTCTTCGCCATCAGAGCAAGATCATTGCCTTGAGTCTTCTGTCGTCGCTCCTCCTCCTGGAGCAGAATCACTGTTAGTTCATCAAACAAAGGGGCTTTCTCCCTCGCTGACAACGCTGAGATGAATGTCTGATATTCATCTGTCATTCTGTTCAGTGTAAGTGTAACCAGATCTGAATCTGATACCTTCTCTCCAATGGCTCCCAATTGGTCTTTCAGATCTTTAACTCTGGCCATGAATCCACCAAGTGATTCATTTTCGCCCATCTTTAATGCAAACAATTTCCCTTTAAGTGCTAGAACCCGATTTGAGTTCTGTGTCTCGTACAAACCCTTGATCGTATTCCAAATGTCCGCGGCCGACTTGCAGTCTCGAATATGAGGGATAACGTTATCTTTGACAGACATCTTCAGTATTACTTTTGCCTTTGTTTCTCTCTTATCTCAGTCCTGTTCTTGGGTTGCATTTCCGGCTCTCTGTTCATTTCCCAAGACGATTGACCACGCGTTCGCACTCTCCAGCAAGGTTTGCATTTTGAACTTCTAGTTGGAGAAATTCGTTCCATCGAGCTTGCTAGACTCGTGGAGGTATGATTCCAAACTGTTGTTCATTTTCGCCCAACTGAACACTTGAAACTGCCACCACCGGGCAAGTCCGATCTGCTGCCACTGAACAGATCACTGACTTCACTTCGCCACCACCGGGCAGATCCAATCTGCTACCACCGAGCGATCAAGGATCTCACTTCGCCACCACCGGGTAGATCCGATCTGCTACCATTGAGCGATCAAGGATCTCACTTTGCCACCACCGGGCAGATCCGATCTGCTACCACCGAGCGATCAAGGATCTCGATTCGCCACCACCAGGCAAATCAAATCTGCTGCCACCGAGCAGAATCTCCACGTGCCTCCACCGGGCAACTCCGATGTGCAAAAAAAATCAAAATTGCAGATTTCCAGAGAGAAAGAAGTTGGCTCTATGGCGCTCTGAATAGCTAAAAATCCGCGCCAATTGCGGAAAACAAAAATTCACGAAGTGCACCAAAATTGGCGCGCTTAATAGCCACGGATCCGCGCCAATTTTAGTTATAATTTTTCTGGCACGCTTTTCAGCCCAAAAGTAGCGCCAATTGCTCAACCTTTGCACGCTTTTCAGCTTAAAAGTAGCGCCAATGGCCCTTCTGGCACGCTTTTCAGCCCAAAAGTAGCGCCAATTGCTCAACCTTTTCTCCAGCTCAGAGATGATTAGTCATCTGAGACCCTTCACTCCAGGTGTTACTGCAATTCCACCTGATCACACAGATACATTTACAAGCTCTCCTACCACTACAGATGTGCAACTAATGATACATCCCAAAAAAAAAACTTAAGGCTACCTCTACCCTAAGCTCTGATACCAAGATAAAAATAATGAAACTTGAATTAATCAGAAGGAGTTGCAGCTCACAGGTGTATACATCACCTGGAGACTGCACTCATACAAGGAGGAGACTCTCTCTCTCTCGTTCACTCAATACATTACAATGAATGAATATTACATATTAAATACATGACTAAAAAGTAGGTAGTTGAAACCATCCTCCTAAATTCTAGGAACAACTCCTAAAGTAAGAAGGTAACATTACAACCACATAACCATTTCTTCATTATTTCTAACTATGTGTTATGGAGAAGTTGTGTGGTTGCTTTCTCTTATGGGGAGTTGCAGGCCTTCAGTGAACAATGGAGTGTTATGGAGAAGTTGTGTGGTTGCTTTCTCTTATGAGGAGTTGCACGCCTTCAGCGAACAATGGAGTGATGAAGTAGGATGATGAGAAAAACGATAGGGTGTTTGTGGTTTTTTTTTTCACAGCCTGCTGTTAATGCTATGCGTGTTAGAGAATGACACGATAAACAGATAAGAGATGTATTTCATTAATAATAAGCTGTGGAAAAAGAAAGACCAAAACAATCCAATAGTTTTTTAGTCACCACCTCTGGTTTACTGAATACTTACAGCTCCCTAAAAGAGAAAGCAACTTCTCTATACATCTCTCCAATCTCCAGATATGTTACTGGCTTCTCGAAGTTCTCACTAAGGCCAAAATTTTAATATTAATTCTTAATTTATTTATTTTTACCCTACAAAATTTGAAAAAATATCTTATTTTTTAGATGTTTAATAGATGATGGGTTTAGATATTTGATAGATGATTAATTAAAATGGATCTTCTAACATATATCAATTATATATTAAGCATGAAAGAAATTACATATGTTTATTTTCAGAATATATATTTAGTAGAATTAATAGTCAAGGAATTTAAGAATGGAAGATAATTTAGGAATCAACAACTTAAAACCTTAAACTTCACAAAAACTTCAAATCACAACAATCACTAATTAAACTATCTATAAAGATTATTCCACAACATATAATTAAAAAGTGTATAAAACTTAATAAAT
>APFE031099836.1:3603-49868 GCA_000404065.3 Pinus taeda
TGATGAATTCCATTTTCAAACCCTTCCTTAGAAAATTTGTGTTAGTATTTTTTGATGATATACTAATCTATAGAAAGTCTTGGAACGATCGTGTTCAACATGTTGACAGGATGCTCAAGCTATTGGAGGAGAAATAATTATATGAAAAAAGCTCCAAATGTTTCTTTGGAGTACAAGAGGTGGAATATCTGGGTCATATTGTATCTCATGGAGGTGTTAAGGTAGACCCTAGAAAAAATAAAGCAATTAAGGAATGGAAAATCCCCACATCCATAAATCATCTACGAGGATTTCTTGGTTTGATGGGGTATTATCGCAAGTTTGTTAAGAATTATGGGAGAATAGCACCACCTCTAACAACATTATTAAAGAAAGATGCATTTTTATGGACTCCAGAATCAATGAAGAATTTTGAACATCTTAAAGAGTCAATGTGCCAAGCACCAGTCTTAGCTACATCGAACTTTACAAAAACCTTTATTGTGGAATGTGATGCCTCAAGAAATGGAATTGGTGTTGTTTTAATGCAAGAAGAAAGCCCCATTGATTTTGAAAGTCGTCCAATCAAAGGAAAGTATTTAAAAAAAGCTATTTATGAGAAGGAAATGTTGGCAATATTACATGCACTTAAGAAATGGCAACCCTACCCAATGGGAAGACACTTCAAGATAAAAACGAATCAAGATAGTCTTAAATACTTTTTGGAACAAAAATTATCTTCATAAGGGCAGCAAAAATGGGTCACAAAGATGTTGGGTTATGACTTTGAAATCATCTACAAAAAGGAAAGAAAAATGTTGTGGAATATGCACTCTCAAGAAAGGATGAGGATGTGGAAGCATTTCTTTGTGTCATTTCTATTATCCAACCAAATTGGATAAATGAAGCAAGGGATAAATGGAATAATGATGAAGAAGTGTGGGCACTCATTCAAAAGTTACAATAATATCTCAGTACATCTGATACATTTAGCTCGAAAAATGATCCGTTATGGTACAAAGATCGCTTATACCTATGTCAGAATTCCCAACTCAAACAAAAGATTCTTATGGAATTGCACGCCTAACTCGGGATTTTTAAAATCTTACCACAGGGTTAAGAAGAATTTTTTTTGGGATAGCCTTAAATATGATATTCAAAATTTTGTGACAGAATGTTTGGTTTTCCAACAAAATATAGTTGAAACAATTAAGGCCTCAGGTCTATTACAACCTTCATCCATTCCAAGTCAATGTTGGGAGGAGGTTTCAATGGATTTTATCACAGTTTTACCCAAGTCCAAAGGAAAGAGTGTCATCATGGTGGTAGTTGACAAACTAACCAAGTATGCACAATTTTCTGCATTATCTTATCCAATTAAAGCCAGTACATTTTCTACTGCATTTATCAAAATAATTCAAAAGCTACATGGAAACCCAAAGATTATTGTAAGTGACAGAGATCCCATTTTCACTGGAAATTTTTGGACATAATTATTTTCTTGTCTTGGTACTCAGTTAGCTCATAGCTCATCTTATCATCCTCAATCTAATGGGAAAACGGAGATAGTAAACAAATGTTTGGAAGGAAATCTACATTGCTTTGTATCTGATAAACATACACAATGGGTCAAATGGTTGCCTCTGGCTGAATGGTGGTGTAACACTTCCTTCTATACTGTAGCAAAAATTACCCCATTTATGGCACTTTATGGATATCACCCATGATCCATCACATCATATTTAAGAGAAAATTCTAAGGTTCAAGCAATGGAAGATCACATCAAGCATCAACAACAAGTTCTCCAAATCTTAAAGGATAACCTAACTTTGGCACAGAATAGAATGAAACAATATGTAGATCAACATCACAGCGAAAGAAGTTCTAATGTAGGTGACTAGGTATTTCTACGGCTACAACCATATAAACAAATGTACCTGAAGCAAGCTAAGAAGGGTAATAAATTATCACCAAAGTGCTATGGTCCGTACAAGATGTTGCAAAAGATTGGTACTATGGCATACAAATTGGAGCTTCCTGCAACTTCCCAAGTGCACCCAGTTTTCCATGTTTCATGCTTAAAGAAGGTTATTGGTGACAACCTCCTAGTTCAAACAATATTTCTAGAACTTTATGACGAAGGAAAAATCATATTGGAACCCGAAGCAGTCACAGAAACAAGAACTCGACAACTACAAAATTGGTCAATTTCGGAGTATCTCGTCAAGTGGAAGAACTTACCCACTGAAGATTCGACATGGGAGGATGAGAATTTTATACAGAAGCATCTATAACTACTCAAGCGTTGAGGACAACACTTTTTTGAAGGAGAGGAGCATGTTAGGTCCCTATAATACTAGTGATTGCCCCATTACTATTGCCATTGTAGCCCTTATTATTATTGTTGTGCCCCTATTATCCCCATATTGTTATCATTGTGCCCCATAAAATCCCACTATTGTTATTGTTGTGCCCTTATATTATTATTGTTATGTCATTTTTATTATATTGTGACCCCTTAGAATCCTATATATAGAAAGGAGGTTTTGTCTTTTGTATCATCCAAGAATTGTTCATTTGTGTAATGTAAATTGGGTTGCCCCCTCGAAGAGACTGATTTTGAAGTCGTTGATCTATATTTTCTAACTTTTTGTGAGTTGGTTTCTTAACACAAAGAGTTAGCGCTCTTTCATATGGAAAATTGTCAATGTCATACTTTGTTACATATAATATTAAACATGTATCCACATGTTTATCAAGCTTGATCCTCAACTTCAACTTCAAGAATGATAATGAACTAAACACTCTCTCATCCTCCAATAATCCCAAAATCATGTTTTGACACAAATCTATTAATTTGAAATATTCTAATATATTTTCTTGCAGGTATTATCTAGCACTTAAAGTATTCCATAATCTTGTTATAGCACCATTTTCATTAGGATTCTCCAAAAAAGGATATTGGTTCCACATTGTTTTAGCAAAGCATCCACCTTGTTGATACAATTTTGATGAATTTAAAATACCTTCAATTTGTTCTCCATGTATCAATACTTTCTTGCAAAATGGTCTTCTAAAAATTTGAATAATTTTTCAGAATTAGCTTTTAAAGTTATTGGAGAATGAAAATTGTTCCAATATTGAGGGTATACCACACACATGGCCTCCAACAATTCATCTCGAGGAAATCATTCTCTTATCTCTAATGATAGTGACCTTGCAATTTCTATCAAATTTTGTCTCACTAAAATCACAATATTATCAAATTGGTCTTTGACACAGGGCAATATTTGGTGATTCATCCTGTCTTACTAATATAATGAAAGGGAACCATATACCCACGCACTGCGATACATAGTATCCCTTTTTCATGAGACGTCAAAAAAATTTCAATATTTTCTATATTGATGATCTTAGTCCAACTTTTAAACTCTAAACTAATAAAAGAGTCTGGCATCATAGATAAATTATCCAATGCAAGACATGTTGACTTTCTCACATTTTTGTATTCCTAAATATACATTGTGTGATTCTGAGACATTTTCATGATGACATTAATTTCATATAGCACAGGAATAATTCTAGCCAATGTTAATAATGTCCCTATATTAGTTAGTCGAAAAATAAGATCTTGAGCTTTGTCTACATTGTAGGGATTTTCATACATCAACCCTACCAAAGATTTGAACTCACTAAATATTTTTTGAGTTGGTCCATTTAATGAGATCCATCTTGTATCAACATTTTTCAGTATGTTTGTTCCATCCATAACACCATCTGCAAATTGTTGAAATTCTAAATATCATTTGGGACTATGATAAAAGTATGCATGAGTCTCACATACAAGATCTTCAACTTTTGAAATTGATGGAAACTTGCTTACTATTTTAAATGCAATATTCATCCTATGAGCCATACAATGAATATTAAGCATATATGGTGAAGTTTCTAGTTGTAGCCTAACACAAAGGTCATTCCTTTGTCCTTGCATTACCAATGCTCCATCTGCTCCAACACATACCAACTTTTTTGCAATAATTAAATGAACCATACCACTTTCCTTCAAACCATTAAGAACAATTTCATAAATATTTTCATATGTAGAAGTCTCTCTTTTAATCCCAAGTAGATAGGAATGCCCAATATGGTCATTAACCATATAAATTCTCATGCAAATCCATGAAGAATTATTTATAGTCGTAACCTCATCCAAAGACAATGCCAAAAACCTATCATTTACAATCTTCTCTTTCAAATCATCCTTTTCTTCTTGAGCTAGATATCTTTCCCATTCCCAACCACTGGTTATAGACCAATGAGAAGATGGAAAGTTTGACACTTGAATAATTTGTCATATGACAACCTTTAGATAAGATGTGAAATATAGTGCTCAATTGTATCATCTTGGATAGAAAACTTCTTTCCATAGTCTTTTCAAATAGATATATGATGGTTCCTCCAATTGCCTCAAGTTTCCTCTTACTTATTAAATATTTTTTATCTTTACCATTTATGATTTTCTTTTTATACACCTTTCTTGCATGTTTTTTTATTGTATCTAGCTTCATTTAAAATTTCACTACCTTTCGAGTTTTCCAACTACACCCATTACATCTAACTTGTTGGAAAACCTCGTTCTCATTTGTAGGAGGTATTTCTTTAATAAATGGAAAACTTGAGACCCAATTTCTTGGAATCATCTCACTATGGTCCACTGGCCTTTTTTCCTTTTCCGTGAATGGATTGTGTCACCTTCCAAGGAAAAATCTTAAACATTTTCATCACCAATTTCTGTTGAAACTACATTTATCTCACACTAATCACTTGAGGAACCTATTATTTCATCCATCATATGGATATCAAATGCATTTCCACAAGAGTAAACCTCTTTCTCAGTAACAGATTGTTCAAAGGAGCTTAAATCATGAAGAGAACGCGTTTTTTTGGATGGAGCCTTTTGAAGTATGATAATACATCCATTTTCCTTGATGGTTTCTTCCCACGATTATGTTTTTACGTCTCACTGAATATTCCACAAGTAAAATTTCAAATTGATCTACAAACCTGCATCAATAGTTTCCAATAGTTGATATATGCTTCATATAAATTCACTTGTTCATAGAAAATAGAATTGTACTTTGCAAAATAATTGTTGAGTCAACATTGAAAGAACATATATCAGAAATTGAATTTTGAGGCAAAATGGAATTTCACAAAAATTATTTAACAATGATAATGGCAAACTATTAACTTTTAAGACATAAAATGTAATAATTCATTTGCATAACATTGAAACAACATCATCCTTGCAGGTTTACCTTAGTCCTTTTGTTTTACTGGTTTGACTTGGGTCAATATCCATGCTAGATATCTATGGATGGGATTTGAATCATTCCCATTCCATGCAGTCAATTTTTTGGAATTATTCTATTAGAGAAATTAGTGACTCTTTGAATTTTGTGCATAAAATAGAATATTAATCCTCATGGACTTAAATGTAGGCATGATCTAGCATGAAATCCATTGTTAAATGAGTAAATTTCATATGTATTTGTTGTAGAATTCCCTTGTTGTTTTATGTTTGTGTATCCATATATCATGCTAAGAAGTGCATGAATCAATGAAATTTGCATGTGTTAAATGGGAATTCTACGTGAGCATTTGTAATTCCATCTGTAGTTTACATTAGAATTTTGATGAATGTTGTTAAACGACCGCAAATTTGTTCATAACTAGGAAATTTGACTTGGCCTAGATCTTGGGGAAATTCTTGAGATAAGGTGAAGTGAATATCTAGTTACCACTGTGGGAGCAAGGTTGGGTGCACCATTTGGGAGTAAAAAGTTGAAAAGTTCATCTCCCAAGAGTACAAAATAAAATCTAGATTTTAGACATATAACAGCCATAAGAAAAACCTTAATTATTGTAGTTTTTAATTTCAGAACAATGTAACATCAAACATATCAGTCACTGCCTCACCAGTATGAAGTTGGTGTAAATAACTATGCATGAAAAAGTTACCATATTGCTTGCACATTTCATATTAAGGTTAGGATAATTGATTTTACATCCTTTCAAAGAAGTAGGTGGAAGGATATGAACTAGTAGTTTGGATGGAGGCCACCCCACATCTTGCTGTCATATTTTCCTGAGCCCCTCAGACCTTCAAATATGATAAGGAGAAGTCAGAGTGAAGCCTATATCATGATTATATATGGTTGGTACTCATCAACAGAATTTGAACTATATTATAATATCAACTTCACCTTCTAGGACGTCTAAATTTCAAAAATTGATTTGAGGTACGAGTCATTACCTAGTTCCACATCTCATAATTTTTTAAGCACAATTTTGTTTGTTATAAATTTTATTTGGAACAGGTTTCGAGGGATGGTCAGATAAGGGACAATGGAATAGGTTTCAGGGGATTCCTGGAGAGACCCTCACAATTTAAGGTGGCAGTGCAAGGGATGGTAAATTCTAGGACATAGTGGACCCCTTCAAACCCCCTTTGCTGAATATAGAAACAATATTGGAAACATTAAAATAATCTTAAAAAATGCAAATGTTTTGAATGTACACCTTTCTCCTTCAGATTCTCAATTGTTCACGATAGTATATCTTTGCACCACTATCAAGGTGTGATTGGTTTCATGTTGTGACATTAATAAGGTGTTATCAATTTCTTACTACACCAGTTGTAGCATGTGACTACCCCTAGATAATTTTAGAGTCAACCATATTCAAGGATATCAATATTGTGTGTTGGATACTCCACATCATGAACTTGGAAACTTGTATTACACTTAAAATCCACTAAGTTGTAGGCGTATAGAGGCATTCCCTAGCCTCCTCTATCAATCTATATAAGGAAGGCATACCAAGGGAGAAAGGAGGAAAGTTTTAAGATAAACTTATGTTTGGCATCTCGAGGGAGAAATGAGGAAATTTTTATGATAAACTCATGTTTGCTACAATTGAAAGAAGCTCTTCTACACTAGCCTTCATTGATCAAAGTGTTCATGCTTGTGTGAGAGTCAAGGAGGAGTTGGAGCAAGGGATTAAGAGGAACCTTCGACTAGGAACTCAAGGGAAAAGCTTGGTGGTTGTAATGTTTCTCATTTATGAATATAGATCTATATTATTTCCCCCTCCATTATCATTTGTGCTTAGTATTGTATGCAATTCAATGGTAGATATGTTATTCCTTGAGTAGATTAGGTTATATCTAGGGGTATTTGACATTCCTCTTTCTTAAGAAGGTTTCAAGTTGGTCTTGGTGTCTTATTATGTGTAAGAAGTAGGTGTTAGTAGTTGGAGTTGAATCTCTAGAGCTACATCAACTAGGATTATACATGGAAAACCATCAGGTGAAAGGTATGGGCCATGTTCTTGTTTAACATAACTTATGTTAGGTTCAATTAAAAGTCTCATTAGAGAGAGAATACCTTGCATCATTAGAGAATTCACTCCATAATACTTTATATATATTTACTAATCAATAATGTACGCGCCAAAGATCAAAAATTAGGAGAAGAGTGCAGATTTGATGGTCTTTCTTTTGTTGCTAGAAATGACTTTCAAAATGGAGTATTGGATGCCTCCCTGCTTAATTAACTTGGGTCTAGAAACTTGTATTAGACTTAAATTCCACTAAGTTGTATTTGTATAGAGACATGCCCTATCCTCCTCTATCAATCTATATAAGGAATGCATACCAAGGGAGAAAAGAGGAAAATTTTAAGATAAACTTATGTTTGGCATCCCAAGGGAGAAATGAAGAAAATTTTATGATAAACTTATGTTTGCTACAATTGAAAGAAGCTCTTCTACACAAGCCTTCATCGATCAAAGTTTTCATGCCCGTGTGAGAGTCAAGGAGGAGTTGGAGCAAGGGATTAAAAGGAACCTTCAACTAGGAACTCAAGGTAAAGGCTTGGTGGTTGTAATGTTTCTCATTTATGAATATAGATCTATATTATTTCCCCCTCCATTATCAGTTGTGTTTAGTATTGTATGTAATTCAATGGTAGCTATGTTCTTCCTTGAGTGGATTAGGTTAGATCTAGGTGTATTTGACATTCCTCTTTCTTAAGAAGGTTTCAGGTTGGTCTTATTGTGTTATTATGTGTAGGAAGTAGGTGTTAGTAGTTGGCGTTGAATCTCTAGAGCTACATCAAATAGGATTATACATGGAAAACCATCAGGTGAAAGGTATGGGCCATGTTCTTGTTTATCATATATTATGTTAGGATAAATTAGAAGTCTCATTAGAGAGAGCCCAGTTCATGGAGAGTCACATCAACTATTAGGCATATTAATAGTGTTCCATGCATATGTGCTCCTAGAATTTCCCATGCTTCAAGGGTAGGGGGGACCTAGAGAAATGTTTCTCCATGCCGCACCTTTGGGGGAAACTTGAGAAAATGCATCAGGAAACATTTCCCTAGTGTGTGGGACATGTTTCCACAAAAGGTGGACATATAGGTGCTCCCCCCACTAGAAGGGGATTGCCTGGTCACCCCCAACCTTGATCATTTTGTCCAACAACCCTTTAAGATAGAACAAAGATACAGGATAGAGCTTTGAGGAGTTTGTGACTTTGGAAATTAATGTTAACCTTGGTAATTAATGGTAATAGTAAAAGTGATAACCTTGAGAATGCTACTAGAGATTCTATCAATAGGTGGTGTCCTATAACATTGTCGAGTGCCACCTATTAAATTACCACTTAGGCTATGTCATTGCATGTAAGAGATGATGCTAAGAATATCGTGTGTAAGGAGTAGATTATGTTTCTACAAGGGTGCTTTACTCTAGATAATGTGATCTTGGCTCGAGAGGCTATGCAATGGGCCAAGGAGATTAGCTAGCAAGCTATCTTTTTAAAAATTGACCTTGAAAAAACCTATGATCAAATTTACGAGACATTCATTACTGGCATGTTGATCTACCTGGGCTTTGCTTTGCAATGTGTAGAGATGTTCAATACCCTATTTTTTTGTGCCTCTACATTTGTTTCAACAAATAAGGCATTGTCTCCCCATATTCATCTCTTCAAATATACCAGGAAAGAATGCTCCTTGACACCCAATCTTTTATATGTTGACAACAAAATCCCTTGGTTGTTTGTTGGAATTGGCCTATTTACAAAGATGATTATGGGGAGTATCTCTCTAGATAATCCTAAGATGGTGAAGAATCATTCTATAGATGATTCACTCCCCTGTGAAAATGGTTGTCTCCAACATTTAAAAATTACATACCACACCATGCTTTTGCAGCTCTGATTGAAAATTGAAATAGCAAGACAGGAGAAAAACAACAAGAACCCAATGTAAGAAAGTTAAATGACTACATCAAAAAATTGTGGAAAAGGAAGAAAAACTATAGCTTCAACACTCTGTACTGCACTCAAAAATCTAATTTAGCATAAGAGTGAGGAGATATGTACCATGGAAAATTTTGTGGATGCTTCACAAATTCAAATGGGCTTGTTTGTCTGTATTCAAGGCGGTTTTGTAGTCACAGAAAACTAGAGAGCATGATTTGGTCCTGCAACACATTTTGGGAGGCACTATAAAAACAATTGTTGGGATTATTTCTTATTCAATTGAAGACTATGTCATGACAAGGCTCAGTTGAGAGGCCGATGAATTCCATGAATGTTATAGTGATTTGACTATTGAGGCTGGGAAGGTCTGGAGACCATGAAAGTGAAAATAATTTTTTTATTGATACCTCAAATGTGACCAAACTTAAAAATAAAGATGGTTCTTCTGCAAAAGGACAAAAAAAACAACAAAAGAAGTAACAAAAAAAATTGAGACCTTAAGAACCTCTAGAAAGAAGTTCTATGTTGCCTCACATCTATTATAGCTATTGCAAAACTCTCATGTATGCTTGAACATGAGAGGAACATGATCACAACATTATTTTATTTATTCTCTTCCTTTATGAATTTCATGGCAAGTAAAATCATCACTTTCTTCTATTATTTGAGCATTATGTGGAAGGCTTCATGTAGTTGTTTCACAAGGTGCCAAAATTTCTTTTCAAGAGACAATTGTTCAACAAACCCTAATTAATGAATCCTATTGGATCATGTTACAACTAATACTTGAATATATCATTCCATAAGTTCTCCTCCTTCCACATTGTAAATTCATCATATATTTTCCTAGGACACGAACCGGTGAGTGATTCTGTAAGAAAGGTATTTGAGATGCTAGTTGGAGTGTCTAGAAAGTTTCAAGTAACAGAAGGGTGCTTCCACAATTGAAGCAAGGTGGACATGGATGCTTGATCTATTGGAAGACTACTTGAACTTCCTAGAATTTACATATGGTCGAATGGATGGGATCACTTCAACTTTAAAAAGTGTCATTCGATAAAGAACTTCAATAGGCCATATAACGAAATTTATTTTTTTCTTATTTCAACTCAAGCAAGTCGGGTTGGATCAATTTTGCAAGTGTAGATATAGTTGTTATATATGATTTATATTCCAGTCCTCTTTTTTATTTATGATCTAAATCATGATATCATAGGAGAGGCCAACACAAACCAATGATTGTATATCAGTTGATAATAAAGTGTTCTATTGAGGAGAGAATATTGCAGCGGTAAGGAACAAAGTTAGATTTGGAGAATATAGTGATAAATCATTGTAAAAATGAAAGCTTAAATAATTATCTAAATCACGAAAAGCCTTTGTGTTTGTGGAGACTGCCACAATACCACCAATTTCATCTCCAGAATTGTCAAGTGAAAATTTATTGAGGTATTATGTCCTTGTGAAATTACTAATAATTGTAGACCATGTAGAAATGTTTACGCTGTGAGTAGAGTTCATTATACAAAGATAAATGGTTCAATAATTTTGGTAATACAAAAACCCAACCAGTTTTCATTGGTTTACTTTGTTAACCAGACTAGGTTTCATTAGTCTATGAAGTACATATGACATTTTAATACCTCACTGTGAATGTTTGTGCTACCTATTTCTTCTACTCAAGGAAAAAGGTCTACTACCTAACAATTGAATCAAAGGGAAGCTAGGGAAAATATAAATTGCATGGTTAGGCCCATATGTGATTGAAGACGTATTTCCTTCGGGAGCAATCTAGATGAGGACACTCAAAAGGGAAATTTTTTGTGCCTATCACCTATGCAACCCAACTTAAAAGAAATAATCCATGACCCTTAGTAGGTTTACTAGTAAAATGCCCTTGAGGCACTAGTAACCATGGGATAATATGAAAACCACTTCGTTGTGGTCTAATTCCTCAACTCTTGTATATTAGTTTAATTTTATTTTTAAGAAAAAAAATTAAGTCATAGAATCGGAAATAAATAGGTTGGCTGCAAAATATGGTATAGTAACTAATTTCCCTAGAAATAAGTACCATCATTCAACATTCTATAGTAGAAACAAAATATGGAAAAATAGTAAAAACCTACATAGATCCATGGATCAAAAGATGCAAATAATTCCAATTTTTCTTAGATTTCTTAATCTCCCCTTCTTCAGAACAAAGAAGGAAGGATAGGGGAGATGTTGGAGGGGCTAGTAGTCCTAGTCAACTAGACGTGACAAGTCAAGAGTGTAAACTAGAATTTGTAGTTAAAGTCAACATGTAAGTCAGGATGACTTCCCTGTTGGGTCAATTGACTAAGTTATTTTAGATAGTTAATCCTTTGTAACTATCATAGTCTATTATAAATATGTATGTATCCATATTATGAAGAGTGCAATGATTGTTGTGGAATAATATCAAGTGCTTTCGTCGAGCTACCACTACTACCTTTTCTCTTCTATTCTATCTTCTATGTGTGTGGTGTGTATCTCTTTATACATAATTTTCTTGGTGTATGGATATGTTGGTAACACATTTATATTGTTCCATAGATTACAACAGGGATACTTGCATCATTTTCTATCCATTCTCCCTAATCTGGAAACAATAAATGTCAGTGTCCAATACCTATTTTTTGCTACTATGGTGGATTTTTCACAATTACTTAACTCAATACATAATGTATATTTTGAATGGGATTTGGATGTGGATTGTGAGCACTGAGTGCAGGCTGTCTAATTAAACAAGTAGCAAAAGGAAGCATGTATTTATTTTTTATTCCGAGTTAAGAATCATGTTTCTAGGGTGGAGAAGAATTATCTAAGACTAAGACTTCTATCAGTCTTACCTCAGATCTGGTATGGATCAAAAATCCAGGCCCAGTCTCTTCAAGGACTGATTTTCTTAAGACTCTTCACTTGGAATATACATGAGTTGAAAAATACGAAGGATCATGAAATTATTATTAGTCAAATTGAATTAGCTACTATTGAGGATTTGATCCTGTGACAGAACTAAAAAGAAGAATTAAATATGCTCTCATTCGTTGTGATAATTTTCCTTTGCACTGTTACAAATTATTTTCTTACATTTTAA
Source organism: Pinus taeda (assembly GCA_000404065.3). Lineage (NCBI taxonomy): Eukaryota > Viridiplantae > Streptophyta > Pinopsida > Pinales > Pinaceae > Pinus > Pinus taeda. The sequence continues at coordinate 16,038 of APFE031099836.1, forward strand.
TGTAGCCATTGGCAGAATCATTTCAATCTGGAAATAGGATTTGCTAAAGCACGCACCTCATCCTATTATATTTGAGGTCCTAGCCTTCGAAAAATTGTTATTCATTTTGAGTTCCCCAAGAAGGATTCATCCTACTAGTTGGGACATATTTCTGTGTATTCCTGAACAATAAATATTTTGAGATTCGTTGTCTAAAGGTTCAGATATTCTTGTGGAATATTTTTGGCCTTAGAATAGATTAAGAAAAGTTAAGCTTTTTATGATATTCATTCACAGACCGAAGTCATCAATGCACATCAAAAGTTGCAGACCTAGGTTAATTAAGCAAGGAGGCATCTAGTACTCCATTGTGAAAGTCATTTCTAGCAACAAAAGAAAGACCATCAGATCTGCACTATCTTCGATCTTTTTATCTCTGGCATGTACATTATTGATTAGTAAATATATATAAAGTCTTATGGAGGGACTGCTCTAATGATGCAAGGCATTCGCTCTCTAATGAGACTAATATATAGATACTAACATAAGTTATGGGCTTTGCCTTCGCTGGCTCCGTCCTAGCAACTATAAAATTTATACCCTGGTCGGGGCCCTTTCGTGTGCGTGTCCTTCTAGCTAGGCCAATCATTTGCCATTGTAGGTTGCGTTTACTTACCTTAGAATGAACACAACTTAGCGAGTTGAGTTGCCTAGGGTCCCTACTAACATCTACATGACCAGAGACCTTACCAACAATGCTTACTGCATAATTCCAGAACTACAACAACATGAATGGAATGGGATTCCCTACCTAGTAGAGTAAGGCATTGCTCACTGCCTTCCAGAATTGTAAGAAAAAAATATTATACCAAAGTAAGGCATTGTTCCCTACCTTCCAGAATTGTAAGAAAAAATATTATACCAGAGTAAGGCGTTGTTTGCTACCTTCTAGAACTACAACAACATGAATGGCATGGGATTCCCTAAGAAATAAATACAACCAAATATAGTAGGAGTTGGTTTTGTGGTTGTGGCTTACCTTGCAACGAGTCACCAATTCAGAAATGGAGGATTCTGATTCACAAAATTGATACCCTGACACTGCTTGCAATGAGTCACCAATTCAGAAATGGAGGATTCTGATTCATAAAATGTATACCTTGGTGCTACTTGCAACAAGTCACCAATTCATAAATGGAGGATTCACAAAATAAGGAATCTGAATGTTCATTTTCCCTAGTCATGGCTATCAAATTTATACAGGTATTCACCCTTGCCATCGATTTGAAAACCAATAAATTAGGGAGTTGTTAATCAATCACCCTTTCCCTCCATTTGAAAAATAAGAAATCGGGGTGATTGGGACCAAATCCAACCTCCCAAACCAGGAAAACCAGTGAATGGGCAATTGCAAACGAATTTAACCTTGCAAAGCATAAAATCCGGTGATTGTAAGCAAATATAACCTCCCAAACTAGGAGAATCGGGCCAAAATAGTCTTTGCATGGTTTATCTGCCCTTTGTTTTTGGGCAAAAATGAAAAAAATAATTTTTTTAAATAAAAGTTGGGCTAACTATATAAAATGGGTGTTTTATAAAAATTTCTCCCCTCTAAAATGTAAATCCCCTTAAATTTCGCCCTTGCGCTAAAATTCGCCCCTAAAATTTACCATGAAGAGGAGGACACCTCGCAACACAGCGAAGCGAGTGGAAAATAAAAGGACAAGGATCAGGATGGGCATGAATCAGAAGAAGAAGAACTGCATGAAGAGTGTCACCAAGATCCTCTAGAAGAGCATAACATAGAATCAGAAAAGACAGAGAGAGACCCCTATATCACAAAAAAAAGGAAGAAAGAGGGAAAATTTGCCTCAAATAAAAAAAAAAAGTAGAAGGTAGATAAAATCAAGGATATCATGGTCCTTATTAAAGGAGACTTAGATCAAATCAGGGACAGGATACAGGAAGCAACAACAGAAGCTTGGAACATAGTAGAAGATTGTTATGGCGTACTTTTGACTAGTGTCGTAGAGTGGATCACATAATTGAAGATACTAGTGCAGACGGTCAGAAAACCAGCGTAGATAGAGGAAAGGGTTGGACTAGAAAGGAAGATAGATCCTACACTTATAGCGAGGTTAGCATAGATACCTACAAGATCCCTACAGTTAAACTTCATAGAAATACAAAAAACTAGGCTAATTTGGGTTGTGCCCAACAGGTCCCCAACACTCACATGTGAATCATCCCGAGTCACTCAGTTGCTTTGCTTCTGATTTTTTTTGCGATGTTGTTGTAGGCCTAGTTGAACTGTTGCAAAGTCTTTGTTACCTTCTTTTCCTCGCTGCACACTTCCTCTAGCAGTGCCTTTGTCACATGTTCTACAACCTTCTGTACCAACGATGTCTCCCTCTATCAAAGCTCTTGAAGCTTCTCATCCACTGCCTGCAATAGTTGGAGGGCCTCGTCCTACCAAGGCTGAGTTCTCTCTGTCAAAATTTGTTCTTATTTCTTCAGCTCCTTAATTTTCTTCTGGATGGCCTTCAACTCATTGGTCTTTCCGAGCTTCCATGAGATTGGTAAGGTGTTCATAGATGCTCGAATCTCCTCTAACTACTACAGTATTCGAAGGCCCTTCTCTCCAATATGTCCAATCCTTTGATGCCACAACATGGTCTTCTCTCCAGAGACCACTAGATTTTCTGCTCCACTTTCAAGAACTACAGAACTGTTGCACCCATCAACAATAGTGCTACCTTGCAGCTTGTACAGAATTCCAATCCAAACTCCCCGCATCAATACTAGTGCTACCCGAACCATCTTGCAGGTATCCTTCTCGAACACTGTTTTTACACTTGCATCATCCAACTTGCTTACAGAAATCAGATTTCTGGCCAAGGCAAGAATATGTAGAACACCTAGAAGTGTTCTAACCCATCCACCTTGTAACTTCAACTTTACTTTTCTATGACCAATGATTCTAGCCTTCCTATCATCCCCTAAGAAGACATCACCACCATCGTATCTCTCATACTCACAGAACCACTCTCTATGGGGAGTGAAGTGAAAGGATGCACCTGAGTTAATCAACCATGCCTCATGATCTAAATGTGTACTCGAAGAAGCCAAGTACACATCCCCACCTTCATCTGAGGTGGTTTTTTTCCTTTGCAGAAGGAGCATCATCAGATCCCTTTCCTTTGTCAAGAGCTTTAGATTTACAGTCCCTTTTGTAGTGCCCTTCCTTTCCGCATTTACAACACACCACCTTTACAGGTTTTCCTGGAGATTTAGATCTCCCTCTAGATTTAGATCTCCCACTCGATGACTTATTTTTGTTTCTATTCTGGGACCGTCCTCATACAAACAAGACATCGCCATTCTAGATCTCCATATTTCTCCATATCATCTCCTTCGTCAACAAGCATGAGACTATTTCATAAAACTACAAGGGAGTTGCATTGCTACCTATTGTAATAACAATACTATCCCATGAATCTGGTAGAGAAAACAACAAACTTATGCACTTATCTTCATCTGAAATTTTGATATCAACAGATGATAATTGACTTACCATAGTATTAAATGCATTCAGATGCTCTGTCACCAATTTTCCATCTTTCATCCTCAACTTATATAGGTTTTTCTGTTGGAACAGTTTATTCACCAAAGACTTAGATTGGTACAAAGTCCCTAACTTATTCCACAAAGCCTTCGTCGTAGCTTCCCCTGATACATTAAGCAATACTGAATTTGAGACACACAATCGTATTGTGCTCTTTGCCTTATGATCCAATTTCTTCCATTCTTCATCAGACACTCTCGTTGGTTTAGTACCCAGATCTACCATGATTCACTGATCTTTACCCACCAACAGATCCTCCATCTTGATTTTCCACAACTCAAAACTCTCACCATTAAATTTCTCGATCTCTATATTTCCTCTGCTCACCATCTTCTTTCACCACCAGAATCGATCCCGTAGATCTCCCACTGAATGGGGTTTACCACAGGCCCGAGCGAAACCCCTCAGCAACAAAGGTGTCCTCTTGAAGCCAAAATAGCTTTGATACCAAATGTAGGTTTTAACCTCGTATGAAAATTACCTACATACAAATTCTAAAACACAGAAAATAAACAATGCGAGAGCATAACACATAAAACACATACATAGAGATTTTCCCCTAGATCCAAAAACCAGGACTACCAGCTTGATTTTTAATTATGTTCCTTTCAATGTTACAATACATATTTTTACATGCCGAGGCATCCAATACCATGGACCAAAAACCATCACGTCCAAAACCATGTGCAAAAATCATGCACAAAACCATAGGTAGGTCTGCCCAACCTAACATAGGGTCCAAAACCATAGGTAGGTCCGCCCAACCTAATATAGGGTCCAAAACCAAAATTTTCCAGGGCACTACCCCGGACCCCATAGAGTAGCGTTACCTACACCCCTCAAACCCCCTGTGACTCCCCCCACTACGCAATCAACACACTAAAGGGGGGGCTCCACTTCCCTTCTAACCCCCCAGTTAACTACGTGGGCTAGTCATGGAAAGAATATAACACAACCCAACATTTACCAATGCAGTAATTAACTATCCAACTTATGATAAAGACTTGTATGTTTTGTTACAAGGAAAGAAGAAATGGAAACATTATTTGATGGGTAAAGAAACGATTATTCATATTGACCATCAATCTCTACAATATTTACAATCACAAACCAAGCTACAACAAGCTAGACAATTCAAGTGGAGGGGATTTCTACAATGATTTAATTTGGTAATTAGGTACAAGAAAGGTATATACAACAAATTTGTGGATATGTTATCAAGGCCTATTGTTAATGCATCTACTAATATTAAGCATAACTCAATTATGCATGAAATATATATTGTATGGTATGCTCAGGATGACTATTTTAAAGATGTTTATGCAACTTTGATTCAAGGAAATCATGTTTAAGAGTTGGATTATCATGTTCATAACAAATTGTTGTATCATCTTGGGAATTTATGTGTTCCACAGGGTGAAAGAGTCAATGTTATAAGGGAATCCCACACTTCTCTTATTTCTGTTCACTTTGTTGTAGGCAAAACAATTGCACAAATTCATAGGTATTTTTATTGGCCTAGCACGAATGAAAGTGTTTCAAGATATGTAAGAGGATGTTCCATGTGTGCTACTAGCAATCCTAGCAATAGGAAATTGGGTTTGTATATCCACTTCCTATTCCTTCTCATTCTTGGGAAATTATTTCTATGGATTTTTTAGGGGGGCTATTAATGTCAAGAAAATGTCATGATTATCTATATGTTGTTGTGGATCATTTTAGCAAAATGTGTGTGTTTATTCCATGTAAGAAACAGGTTACAGATTAACAAATAGAAAATATGTTCTTCCAAAATGTATGGGTTCACTTTGGGTTTCCCACTTCTATTATTTCTAATTGAGATTATCAATTTGTCAGGAAGTTTTAGTCAAGTTTATGAGAATTCATGGACATTAAGTCGAAGAAAAGCATGACATTTCATCCACAAACTGATGGCCAGACAGAAGTAGTGAAAATAACAATAGAGAATACCCTTCATGGATATTGTGGTAAGCATCCTAAACTTTGGGATGAGCATTTGAATTACATTTAACATGCCTACAATCGTGCCAAGTACTCATCTACGCAAGTATCTCCATTTGAAGCTTCTTTGGGTTATTTTCCAAAGTACCCTTTGGATTTCATGTTTGGTAAATATATTGCAGTAGATGGACATAGTGATGTGGACAAAAGCCAAAAATTTCATTGAACAAATTCAGCTAGTGCATCAAAGAGTACAAGCGCAGTTTCAGTAAACTAAAGCAAAGTACAAAGAAAGGCATGACAAGCATCAAGTTGATCATGATTTCCAAGTGGAAGATCAATTTTGGTTGTATATCAAAAAGGAAAGACTTCAAGGTGAAGGTAAAAAGCTCAAGCCAATCAGATATGTTCCTTTCAAAATCTTGGAGAAGATTGGTAACAATGATTTTCTAATTAGATTTACCACCTTATATGCAAATTTAATCTATTGTGAATGTGGAAAACTTGAGATTATATGAGCCTCCAATGATTGATGATCATGAAGAGAATGTTCAGTTTCCATCTATTGAATACTTTTCGCCTATATATTTAGATGAGTTACAGGAAGACACAATTATTGACAGAAGAATCAAGACTTCATGTAGAGGCAATGTGGAGTATCATTGAGTGGGGACCAAAGGTACCATTCTAAGTAAAGCAAGGTCTATTGAGATCATGAAAGTGAGGGAGTTGTACCCTCACTTACTTGCTGAGTAAAATTAGACTTTTGGTGGTCCAAAAACTTCCAGTGGAGAGGAATGATCCAAGGGATCAAAAATATGCTCAAAAATAAAAGTTCTCAAAATCGCTCATAGCCAACACCAAATTGTAGATATCATCATTTGTTATTCGAACGATGCTTGAATCACCTCAATTTGACACCGTATGTGAATATTCTCACGTTCTGAAGTTTTTGGCAAACAACTAAAAAGTCAACTTGGAGGGTTGACTAGGTTTCTCATTGGGCAAGCCTTATAGTGATGTGTCACTGATGTCAGTAGGCTAACTGTGCAAGTACGGTGATAATATGGGCCAATCTTGTGTTGACACATGGCATGTCGTATAGACTAGGTGGTGGAATTTTATTGGTAGTTATGTTTTGGGTGGACCAATTACAAGGCACCATGTGGCCCAATGGGATGGTGCCAAGTGGCCCTTGGGATTTGTGCAAAATATTGTTGGGTAGGCCGATCGACCCGACAGAGAATCAAACCCACAACCTCACCACAACTAATCAATCGTCAAACCGTTGAACCACACATTGAACCTTATTATGTTATATGGACCGTTTATACTTAAATTGATATGGTTTTGGCATTAGGAGAGGGGGTGGGGTACATGACCCTAGCTCTGGGTTGTATGGCATGTGACATGCCCATGGAGGAAGTGGAGGGGTCGGCTGGTTAGCCATGGCCCCAGGTCATATTCATTGTAACGAGACCATCGACAGAGGGTTCAAAGTAGAGCAGTTGACGTGTGGCCCAACCCACAACCACATGGCCTACAAGCCCCTAGCCATATGTATGCCATATGACTGAAGAAAATGTCAGAAGCTGGGCCACAACCACTCAACTAATGTTTTGACAAATTGCTCAATTTTTGGCAGAATTTCCATTACATCCATGTCAAAATTGTTTCCTAGCAGATACACCAAATGAGGAAAACGTTGCCAGTTTTACCATTTGGGGGAATTACATATAACATATAAATGGAGAAGGAGTCCTAACTTGGCCATTTTTCAGCCTTTTTGAGCCCAAGAAGATCCTAAATAGGATTTATTGGGTGTTATGGACACAATGGTAGCATTATTTTTGTGATTTGAGCATTGTGTGTTGATAAAATTGACATTTTGAGCATATAATATAAAGGGCCAACATTGGAAGTTGGACCCGAAGACATAGCCAAGGAGGGGTGAATTCCATCATGAAATTTTGTTGCATGTTATCTATTTTTCTTTGGTTATATCTGCAAAATTTAACTAAAATCAATAGGTTTATGTGCTTTTGCAAATTGATCCATTGCCCAAAAGACATAAACTAGCTTGCAAAAATTTTCAAGAAACCTTGAAATTTCTAACTTTGACTACAAGAGTCCAATCGAGCAAATAACTACACATCACCAAGTCATCAATCACTTCCACATTTAATCGAATTCATGAAAGACTAGATCAAACATGCTTCTTAACTCTAGTGGTTGAATCAACAATTACATAAGTTTTAATGCATTCAATACCAAATCAAAATTTTCAATACAATCCACAATAATTTCAAATATTAATAGTAATCAATCATACTCCTTTGATTTGTTCAAGGTAGAAAAGAATAGAATGTTATATAATATAATACTCTGCCTTTTTGCATAATAAGGGAGATGCAACTTATGATTACTCATACTAGATCTACACACATTCAACAACTCACATAGCTTTACCATACATGTACCAACACATCATATTTTTGCTAGAATTTTTACTTTGAACCATCCCACAAGCATACAACTTTATCCCCATCGTAAAGGGAAAAAGATATGGATCCAAGCAATTCGGCAATCACACTCCTTTGATCTTATCACAGCAAAAAAAAAAAAAAAAAAATTCATAAATTATAGAATATTTTTTATCTAGATTGGATCATTATATTATGTTTCATCCCTCTCAATTCATTTGGAGAGGAAAAAGTGAAGAAATCAACTCACGGGATCGTTTTTACCAGCAGGACCGAGTTTGGAAAAACGGGGTCTGAAACCTTCTGGGAGCATTTTGAGGCATGAAATGGCGTTGTTTGGGGTAAATATTTTCTACATAAGTGCCACAACATTTCACGTTATTCTACACACATAGGTCTTTCCAACAGCGCAAGAAGCACGCTAATCAGAGTCTATATGCAAAAGTTATGCCACTCAGAAGTCAACCTTCCTGTTTTCACACTTATAGTTTGCGAGGATGTTGCATGAGCCCCATTATTTATGAAAAAATGGCTAGCCACATGATTATGACGTAAAATACTCTAGAAGATTCTATATTGTAACTCTAGTTAAAAGTTGATGTAATCAAAATTAACCACTAGTAAGCTATCGGGTTGTGTTATAAATGAGCCACTATAAGGAAGAGGCATTCCATTCTTTCGAGAGAATTTTGTTCCATACTTGAGAAAAGATAGCCAAGAGAGATAGGAGGTAGAGCACACAGAGAGGATTTGTTCACTATAGTAGCCCACGGGCCACAGACATTACTTTTTTGTACCTGCAACCATATTTCCAGACAAAGAAAGAGAGTGAAACGGCCTCACCTTCCAGCTGGGTTTTCTCCCGAAAGGGTTTCCAATAGAGAATATTTTGTCTTATGTATGTGTGAGCTTATTTTTTTTTCTCTAATTTTCTACATAATTTCCATTCGCATGCATGCATTACTTACATTTAACTTTACAGATCTTAAAGTTTAATAAAACTATAATAATGTAGAATCTCATATCTTTAATATAATATTATCAGATTTGTTGTGAAGAACTGTCCAGTGGAATATCCATGGAAGTTTATGGATCATTGGTATTAGAGTAGGCTTCTTTGCATATTTTGTGGAGATTGCAGGGATCTAGATCGGTGGGGCCAAAAATCATAAAACCCTCATCATGGTCGATGAATCTATAAACGAACCTTGTGTTCCTACAAAGGTGAGGTTTTCACGGCTCAAACAACAAGTCACGGATATAAACCACAATTTAAACCTCCTCATGGTGGTCCTAAGAAATAATTTGGGGATATTTGGAGAAGATGGGGGTTTGAATGCAGAGGAAAAATTAGAAGGGGGATGGGGAGATTGGAAAGATATGGAGAACCAATTGAAGAAAGAACCGAAAAAGATCAACCTAGTTCAAGTGTCATTGATCAATCCCTATTTAAAATGGAAGAAAAAGTCAATATAAATCCATACCACAATGAGATTGATGCTCTGAATTTGAACCATTGGTTGTAGCAACTAGAAGTTTATTTCAGCATCCATTAGATTGAGGAAGGGAAAAAGACGTCATCTGTGTGGCTAAAATTAGAGTTCTATACATTGACTTAGTGAGATAGCCACACGGAAACCCTCAGGTTGGAGAGAGAACCTCCAGTGACTAAGTGGGAGGATTTCAAAACCCTCATTAGCTCATAGTTTCATCCCATTGGGTACGTGGAGGACCAGTGGATCCAATGGTGTTACTTCATGAAAATGTCGGGCCAAAGCGTGTTGGAGTACACCATGGAATTCAGGAAGATGGCTATAATGTTAGGTGTCTCTCCAGAGAACCCAGATGTACTCTTCAAGTGTTTGGGGGTTCTACACCAACATTTGTGTGGGAAAATGATGATGTTCAAGCCTAAATAGCTAGATGAGTCTTGTGTACAGGCACAATACCTAGAGAACATAGGTGTAAAGAGAGTGTAATCAAGTGGATCAAAGAAGAAGGAGAAACATAATGCTTTTAACGAAGGAATGAAGAAACAAAAAGGGGGGAAAGATAAAAACATGGAAGCCACAGTACACCAATGCAAATATCCTAGTAACCATTGCAACCACTACAACATTGATGGCCATATAGAGGAAAAATGTTGGAAGTTGCATCCAGAGCTAAACCAGAAGAACAAGAAGAAATATAATGAGAAGAAGAATATCATGGCCATGGATTCAAGCAACCAAGTTGAAAGAAATTGACATGTGGATTAGAAGATCGTTTGTACATCAGTACATAAGGAGGTGAATATGAGTAGCCTTCAATAACAAGAAGAGAAAGAAATGACCAAACTCTTCCATATAAAGATATAAGTCAAGAAGACAAAGATTGATTCTCTATTTGACTCAGGATTGCACGCGAACTTCATTGTAGCAGAGCTGTTCAAGAAGTTGGGGCTGGAAGTCTGTGATCATCCAAACCCATATCCATTGGGATGGGTAAATAAGGATGCAGAGTTGAAGGTAACAAAATAGTGAAAAATAGATTTATTATCAGAGATGATTTTATTGATGAAGTGGATCTAGATGTGATTCCCCTTGATTTATGTGGAGTCATGTTTGGAAATCCATACATTTACATGTGTGATGCAATATTCATGAGGAGAGCCAACTAGTATCGGCAAGGATGGAAAATCGTTCATCGTCAACGTGCACAAAGGAAAGTCAAAAATAATACTGGTAAGTTCCACCAAGCCAAGAAAATGATCAGTTCTAGTAAGAAGTATGTTTTATTGTTTTTAAGAGAAAGTTAGTCTGAAGAGGAGTCAATAAGATGCAAGGCATCCCTGGAGGGGTGTACTAAGAAACATAAACCACAATTTGAGGAGTTGTTATAGACATACAAGGAGGTGTTCCAAAAACCTAAATGGTTACCACCTAAGAGAGAAGTGGAGCATGAGATCCAATTATTGCCAGACTACCCATTGCCAAAATTGGGATGTATAGGCAGTCTGTTATAGAAGTAAGTGAGGTGAAGAAACAATTGTAGTAGCTTCTAGAATAGGGTGTCATTCGACCGAGTACATCATCATGTGGGTCACCCATAATTATTATGCCAAAGAAGGATAGGACTTGGTGGATATGTATAGATTACAGGTCGTTGAACAAAATCACGCTCAAGAACAAATACCCCCCGCCCAGGATAGATGATTTGTTAGATCAGTTGTAGCAAGCAAAATACTTTACCAAGTTGGACTTGAAGTTTGGAAATCACCAAGTTCAAGTCAAAGAAGAATATACCTGGAAAACTTCCTTCAAAACCAGGCAAGGTTTGTATGAGCGGTTAGTTATGCCATTTTGTCTATGTAATGCATCAGCTACATTTATGAGCTTAATTAACGATGTACTGCACCCTTTATAGATTCATTTTTATTGTTTATTTGGATGATATACTAGTATATAGTGCTACTTGGGAGGAGCGTATTCCACATTTGATGCAAGTGCTAGAAACATTGAAGAAGCACCAGTTTCTAGAAAATCTCAAGAAGTGCGAGTTTACGCAACAGTGTTTGGTGTATCTGAGGTATGTGATTGGTGCAGGAGCGTTGAAGATAGATCCTTCCAAGATGGAGGTCATTATGAAATGATGAGTGCCTACTAATGTTTCTAAGGTCATGATTTTCATTGGGAAACATAGTACCTAAGTAAGTTCATAACCTCATTTTCAATGATATCAGCACTGCTCCACGCCATAAAAACAAGCGGCAAGATTTTCCAATGGGGAAAAGGTTAGCAAAGGGCTTTCAAAGAGCTAAATAAGAATATCCAAGCACTAGTTCTAGCATTACCAAACTTGAAGCGACCCTTTGAAGTGGATACAAATGCAAGTGGGTATGTTATGGTAGTTTTCTTGATGCAGGGAAGAAGGCATGTATGCTACCATTCTGAAGTATTTCAAGGTGCAGTCCTTAATTTCCCTACCTACGATAAGGATCTCTATACCATGGCGAAATATGAGAAGAATTGGAAGCACTATCTGATGGGAAAGGAGATAGTAATCCACACAAATCACCAATCGTTACAGTACTTGCAATCCCAAAGTAAGATACAACAAACCAGGAATTACAAGTGGATGAGGTTTTTATAGCAGTTTCATTTGGTGATCAAGTATAAGAAGGGAGGCACAAACAATTTGGTCGACATGATTTCAAGGCCACCCACATCAAAGATCATAGCTTTGGGGACTCTCATGCACATGAAGCCATTCACCCATGATGCATACAAAGAGGCATATTTAGAAGATGAGGACTTCAAGGAGGTGTATCAATAGTTGTAGATTCAAATTCATGTGCACGATGGTGATAACATGGTTGACTACCATCTCTAGGATGGCTTACTCTACAGGATGGATAACCTATGTATTCCCAAAGGTGAGAGATTGTAGCTAATCAGAGAGGATCACACCACCAAGTTTGCAGGGAACTTTGTTGTAGAGAAGATCGTGGCTAACTTGCAAAGGTATGTGTATTGGCCCAAGATGCAAGAGTAGGTAGCTAGGTTCATAATAGGATGCATGCTTTGTTGTACCAGAAATATTAGCAACAAGAAACAGGGTCTATATCATCGCTTACCTATACCTACTCATCCTTGGGAAATAATTTCCATGCGCTTTTTGGGAGGTTTACCAACAACCAGGAAGGGACATGACTACTTTTTCATGGTACTAAGTTGAGATGTTCAGCAAGATGTGTGTTCTGATGCCCTCTAAAAATACCATCAATATACAAGAAGTAGCAAACCTGTTCTTTGGACAGGTATGCATGCAGTTTGGGATAACAAGGAGCATCGTTTCAGATAGGGATACAATATTTCTTATTGCATTCTAGACTATAGTGTGGGAGAATATGGACACAAAGTTGAAAATATCTACATCATTCCATCCACAGACAGATGGGTAGACAAAAGTAGTCAATAAGATTTTGGTGTAGCTTCTAAAGGGATACAACAATAAGCATCAAAAGACTTGGGATGAAAATTTGGTTTATATACAACATTCTTACAACAGAGCATTCCACACTTCTATAGGAAAGTCCCCATTTGAGACTTGTTTTGGATATTTACCACCTTCACCTTTGGATATTGATATGGGCAGCAAAGAGGAGTGAGGGAAGATCTTACAGGAGATAATTTGAGGTCTGGAAAATTTATAAAAAATATCAAGTAGATCCACCTACAGGTACAGTACACTTTGCATAATTTGCAAGAGAAGTATAAGGCTAGACATGATCAACAAAAAATAGAGTAATTCAAGGTGGGAGACAGAGTATGGCTACAATTGAACAAGGAGAGGTTGCAGGGGCCTAGTAAGAAAATCAAGGCTGTGAGGTATGGTCCCTTTGAGATACTAGAAAAGGTGGGTGATAATGCCTATCGACTCAATTTACCACCATATATGCACATTTACTCAATTGTGAATGTAGAGAATTTGAAATTTTATGATCCTTCCATGCTAGATCAAGAAGAGGAACATATCCTACCTTCTGTGGAGGATTTGGCACCATATGCTCAAGTAGAGTTGACAGAAGATATAGTTTTGTAGAAGAGGTCAATAACTATAAGACAAGGGCAGCATGACCTTTGGCAGAATGGGTTGAAGGGACAAATTCCAGGAAAATCTAAATGGTACACTAGATAGAAAGTGGAGGAAAATTTGCTCACCAATTTCCGTATAAGCTTTTGGAGACCAAAATCCTCCCAAAATGGGGAGATGTGATCTGGATTGGATCATTATATTGTTTTTCATCCATCTTGATGCATTTGGAGTGGAAAAATGGGAGGACTCAACTCATGGGATCATTTTTACCAATGAGACCAATTTGGAAAATGGGTTCTAAAACCTTTCAGGAGCATTTTGAGGCATCAAATGATGTTTTTTGGGGGTAAATATTTGTCACTTTTGTGCTCTACAATTTCATGATATTTGGCACACAGAGATATTTCCAACAGCACAAGAAGCGTGTCAATCAGAGTTAGTATGAAAAAGTTATGCCACTTAGAAGTTGACCTTCCTGCTATCACACCTATATTTCGGGAGGATGTTGCATCAACCCCCATTATTCATGGAAAAGGAGTTAGCCATGTGATTATGATGTAAAATACTCTATAAGAGTCTATATTGTAACTCCAATTAAGATTTAATGTAGTCAAAATTATCCACTAGGAGGCTATTGGGTTGTGTTATAATCGAGCCACGAGGAGGAAGAGGCATTCCATTCTTTCAAGAGCATTTTGTTCCATAACTAAGAAAAGATAACCAGTAGAGGTAGGAGCTAGAGCACATAGAGAGGATTTGTGCATTGTAGCAGCCCACGGGCCACAGGCATTACTTCTTTGTACCTGCAACCATATTTCCAGACAGAGAAAGAGAGCAAAACAATCTCACCTTCCAGCTTGGTTTTCTACCGAAAGGGTTATATAGAGAGCATATCTTGTGTCTTATTTGTGTGTGAGATTATTTTGTTGTTCTCTACTTTTTTGTACAATATCCATTCGCATGCATGCACTAATTACAGTTAAGTTTACATATATTAAAGTTTAATAAAACTGTAATAGTGTAGAATCTCATATCTTTAATATAATATTATCATATCTTTTATGATGAATTGTCTAGTGGAATACCCATGATGGTTTACGGATCAATTATCATTGATGCCAAAGCCAAGGGATAGGTCTCCCAATTGTGCACAACTAAAATTACTAATCACCTTGTTATTTATAATCTATATGCCCTTTGATTATCATGAGAAAAACTATGGATTATTTGATGGTATTTAGTTGACACAATCAATTAGATGTTGAACCCCTTCGATCATCAACTTTACCTTGGGAAAATCGATGATTTGGCCCTTATTTTTTATTTTTCTTCACCTACAAGCATCATTTCTAGGAGAGATTTGTCACTTAGGGATGATCATTGCAGGGGTAGAATGGGAACCTAGGGAGGTTGTTGAATTCCAAAGTTTGTGCTAGTTATCATCCCAACAAATTTTCTCTAACCTAAGGAAAATCGTACTTGCTCTGCCTTGAACTCTACCACACTTCCACATAACCTTACCAGGAACCTTTAGAACCTGTACAAGCCTAAACGGCCTCTGCAACCACCTGATCATCATACACAAGATTGTTGATTTATAGACATCAATATCAACCTGACACGATGCTGCCAACAACTCTAGAAGTGGAGAAGGGATCATCCCTGGAATCATGGAAAACATGTAAGGTAGTCCTTGTTTGATTTATGATTGGAAACCAGTGAGAAGAACCCCTTAGACTGAGTTGGGTGGACAGAAAGGATTTGATTTTCTAGTTGTATCATACACGAGAAGCACTAAAAAGAGGGAGGATCGCGAAGGTGATCATAGGAAGTAACGAACGGGTATCCCTTTGTGTTGTGTAGGCCCCTAATGCCCATACTTTGTTTTGTGAATAACCTAGACCCAATGATTAAGAGGTAGCACTTGTGTTTCCTTTTTCCTATAAGCGAAGTAGAATGGACTTCATACTCTATATCTTGAATCATATTTTTATTGAAATTCCTTGAGTAAAGCATCCTTCAGACATTAGATTTGGCTTGGGGGTGGCTAGCTGCAATAAATTTTCAATGTAGTTGTGCCTATGGTTTGGGTAGATAGTGGCTATCTCTCTTTTGGTTTCTAGAAAATTTATGTTGAATAGGTATATTTCATTTTTGGTAAATGAGATGTGAATGTTGTTCCATTCTTCATGTTTGAAAGTTAATCTAGTACATTATGTATATATGTTATGGCAGAATGAAGGTTGTTGCAATGTTATGCTGAATGAGCTTGAATAGTGAGTTGAGAACAAAAATAGTTTCTTGAATATTATTTTGAATTCCTTTTATGAATATGAATGATGTATGCAAATGCAAACTTTCTCTTATCTTAATTGTGATCATGGTATTTCATATGTTCATAAAATGAGAAGTTAGCCATGGGATGTAAGGGCTACACTCTTTAATGTTTCATGAATATTGTCATGACAATTTGTTGTATATAGTGTAATGGTGTGGTAAATATATGTGTTGGAAGGAGATTAAGGCTTCGCAAGTCCCTAGATAAAAGTCAGCTTGTGAGCCTCTTGATTTGATAATGTTGAAAGTGAGAAGTTTGATGCTAGTTGGCTAAAGGAGGAGCTTTTTTATGTTTGGGATTTGTTGAGGAGTTTAGGCTATCGAAAGAAAACTAGGAAAATTTTCAATTTTCTTTATATATTTGGACCTTTGGAGCCTTGCCCCTAGGCCCTAGTCACATGACTATTACACAGCATTTTCTCACTTTCCCTGTACTCCCCATTCCTTGACCTTGGAGGACCTCTGCATTGAACCCTACATGCTTACCCTTCATGAAGAAACTCCCATTGTTTCCCTCTTCATGAGCAGAACAATTCCCTTTTGCACCATTTCCCCAAAATCTTTTGTTTTTCCCAGTTTACACAACTGACGCTAATGGCCCTTGTCCTCATCGCACCAATATGCAGGGATTAACACTATCCCTAGCACCGACTGGAGCGATTGAGCTTTGTTCCAGTCGCGTCGGTCCTCTTATGGAAAATTTTTTAAATAAAGAGTCGAAGCTTCTAGCTCTAGAAGCTTCGTAACGGAAGTCTGGTAAATGGTTTCGTCGGATGGGGTCAAGGATGTTAGTTTGGGCTCCTTTCCCCTATAATGATGGAACTACCTCAAGAGATAAGACCTTCTCCCATGAGAAGAGGATCCATCTCCCATCCATTCTGTTGAAAAGTGTGCAACAAGAAATGCTTGTTGAGAATGAAACAAGATGATGGAGCTTAGTGAAAAGAGTCGCCTTCACTAAGTGGGCCCGCAGGCTATTTTTGGCGCAAGTCTATTTTTAGACTATGTCTATTTTTAGACATATGGATCATGTCTATGGATTGCAGGTTGTTGTTTAAGGATGATTGATCAAGTTGGGAAAAATAGATGGACTTCTATTTTTGATGAAAGTGTGAGTGATCACAGTGTGAGTGATCAAGTCTATTTTTAGACTGGCTGTCAAAAATAGAAAAGTCAAATATTATTATCTCACAATAATATTTGGACTATAAACTTAATCTTATTCTCTTGGAGCACTTCAGTTCGAGCTACGGATGTGGCACATGCAATTGCATGAAGGAAATATGTGGTTCTTATGGGTTAGTTGAATATTTGCATGCATGGCTTCAGTTAGAACTCAAGTGAGTTGAGTTTAGTGGACTGGAGGTGCAGTTGATGGAGTTGTGTTCAGTTTAGCTTTGTTAAACTGGTTGTATTTAGTCTAACTGGAAAATAGACTAGAGATGAGGTGGGTGAATTAGTTATTAATTAATTCACAAGTTATTAACTCATAATACAACTAATGAATACATCAGTTAACTCAGTTGCATGTCAGTGCATGTTCAATTCAGCAGGGACAGGTGTTAGAGAATCAGATTGCTATCAGTTGTGACTATAATTGTGCACCAGATCTTGCACAAATCAGGGGATTGAGTATGCCAATGAGTTTTCCCACATTGTAGCTTGTTCTCACGTGATTTAGCCAAGGAAAGACGTGGCTGCCTTGGAATTATCACCGGTTCTTGTGCAGGTATTGAGCAGCGGAGGCAGGCAAGCAGCGAAAGAGATTTTGAGCCAGTGATTGATTCAGATCTGAGCTGTATTGTGTGTAACAGTTGGAGCTGGTACTAGATTGCTTGTGATAAGCATTGTACTTTGTAATGTTACATGACTCAATCACTAATATACAGATAGTTGGGGTTTTTAGCGAGATGCTTTCCCCGGGATACATACTGTGTTAATGTGTGAATGCTCTTGATGTTTTATTGTTATTGATGCTGCTATATTGATGATCAACGTAGAGGAGCTTATGTATTGTGTATGTTTTCCGCAATAGTACATGATCAGGATAATCTCCATTGAATATGTGTTAAATTATTCAAAATTTCTACACATTCATCCTATATAAACCTCCCTTTTTCCCAAGCACAAGCTAGTGTTAATGTTGGCGTGCTAGTGCTAATTAAGTTTGGATTAAATAGCAAGCTATTCATAGTTGTAGCTCTCTAGTTGTGTGAGGGAGAAGTGTGAATTTGGTTTAATGTGAAGCCTAAAGGGAAGAGCCTTAAAACTATTATTGTTGAGGCCATCATGGAATGCTAGCAGAAGTGTGTGGGAACCTGGTTTTGTCGGAGCAAAACGGCAACATCAAGGAAATGGTTGTAATCTCTTCTTGATTCAATACATATGCAACTATCGATTAATTTCCTACATGATGTGTCATATTACATGTTCATGGCTTAATGTTTCTTGGCTTGTTAAGTAGGTTGAATTACAATTTGTTTATTATCACAGTTGTTGTTTGTTGTTGTTTACTTGTTTCAGGTGTATGAAGAAGAAAACGAGAGATAGCTGGAGCGAGCAAGCAAGGACATCATCAAACGGGATAAGTGTACTAAGAGGTAGGCCCTCCTAATTGGTTCTAACCTAAGTAAATCTTCCATAGAATGTATCATTTGTGGCTAGACCCATTATCAGGCTAGAGGAATTGTTTGTGTCTGCAGTCATAATTTTACTCCACCACAATGACCAAACATGAACCTTAGCCATGAACTAGTGGATGATGGGACTTATCAGAATACCAAGCCATATAAGAATAGGGGAAGTTCCCTTTGGGGGATTCCCTGAAATGGCATAGCTCCAATCAATGAACCATCACCTTACAATGAAAACCTTGGTGATGCCATGTGTACGACATCTATCACCCATATTTGGCATTGTTGGCATGCTAGCTAGGTAGGAGTGATTGACATGTGGCATGCATCAACATTTTCATCTAGCAGAGGGCATGCCAATAATTTTCTCTTGTTGAGTGGTGACTAGATGTTATAGAGTGACATGGAAAGTTGAGTTGTCATATCAACATATTAGAATTTCGTAAGGGGCTATTCCTTGGAAAATATTTCGTATACCCATATGTTGATATCCACGTCAGCATCTCCATGTGCTTGTGGACATGTCAACACCCTACATGTGTTGGACTACAATTGAATATTAGAGGTATAAGATGGCATGTTGAATAGGCCTCTGGCCTCTTGACCTAGTGGGAAGAGTTTTTAGTTATAGCAGATATGGCGAGGTTCTAGTACACCAGACTATATTGACATATCGGAGGATATTTTTGTATCACCATATCATCTCTATTGGCATATTGATACATTTGTTATTATATGTCAACGTTATGGGCATATTGATTATTAGAATCCCTGAGAACATACAATGTGGTTAAATGGAAATCACCAATATGGTGAGGTCCCAATACGGCAAGAAATCCATGGATGTGGACCAACATGGGAGCAATGTAGGCCAAGGACAACCACATCTTCGCCACATGGCCCCACAAAGGATTATGAGGCAAAAAGGAGTGAATTTTCAAACAGGCATAACTCTGTGCTTGGAGCTCATAATGAGATAAAATTTATATTATCTGAAATATTTTAGCGAGTAGAAGATGATGGTAGTATCATAGTTGAGATTTGAGGTGATCGAAAAAAGAGGAAACTTGACAACTACATCTTCATAATAAACCTTGAATGTCAAGTCTAGTTACGACCCATAAACTAATAAGGCATTAGGGGGTTGGATATATTACACTAAGAATGTTGCTCCAAAGGTTCTCATTGGTCCAACTTGCCCATCAACTCACCACATTCTCCATTTTCATTAACGTTGACTTATGGGTGAAGAAATCACCCTAAACACCAACTACTTGTGATATGCTAGTGCTTAATACTATGCATAGCTCCAATGACATATCCATGATGATATGGTGGTGTTTACATGTGATTGATGGGTTTGGTGGGCCTTGGTTCATCAACGGATTGCTTGCATGTTTATATATTGTTGAATACTTTATTTATGAAACTTTTAATCGATGGTTTATATGGGATCAAATTGAACTCTTATTTGAGGTTTTGAAATAGAAGGAATGAAAATCCCTCACTCAATGGTTTACTAAAATTTTGATAAATTCATAGAGAGACAAGTTGGACCCCTAATTAAGGTTTCAAATATTTGGCTAAAAAATTAATTGATCCTTCATAAACCCTCAGTCCCTTGAATAGGCAAATTGGAAAACACCTTGTTGGGCATGGGATAACCTGCAGCAGGTTTTGGGGCTTAAAGCCTGAGTTTTGGTAAATTGTATTTAAGACTCCGCGAAGTGCAGGCATGGAGCGCGAAAGTCTAGGATGAGTCATAGGGTTGTCCGCCCTAAGAATTGTAAAATAATGTAAAGGGTTGTTGGCCTACCCATGGTTTGTAGACCATGGGATTGTATAAATAGAGCGAGGCTCTAAGTGAAAAGATAGTTTTTTGGCAAGCAGAGAATAGATAGATGTGAAGGCATGATTAGAGCATAAGGGGAAAGTTGAATTGTATTGGGTCGTAGTACTAGGAAAAGGATCTGCAGCTGAGTGCATGGAGGCCTAGTAGAGTCTGCAGCTGAGTGCGCAAGGCAGAGTCGGGTCTGTACTTGGGATTGAAAGATAATAAAGAGAAGTTTATTTTGTGCATCTGTTCTAGAATATTTATGTTGATGTTATACATTACTTTTACTTTGTTATTTATTGCGCACAATTAATGAATATGTGTATGAATGTTTATATGTGAATCTAATCTAAGTAAATACCTAATGGAAGATTAATTAAGGAAGACTTGAGTAAATAACACGGGTTGTGTTGTAGCTAGAACCACGCGAAGACAGTAGCACAGTGTGCAAGGTGCCTGTAGGTGCGCATAGTGCAGCAAGTGCGAAGGGTCGACCGCATATCAAGCACCACATATCAAACATCCCCAGGGTGTGGAAACCGGGTTCTAGCACCCTCCCATACTACTTCGGCTGAGACCTTAGTCCACGCTCCGCGGACTGTTGCCAAAAGAGCCAGTGGTACTGGGATTTGCTTGGCTAAATCACTTCCAAACCTGTGTTAGGCCCCACTAAGCCAACAAATGGTTCTGTTGCCAGGACTGGATCTACATAAGGGATGTCTAATGTCATGCAACTGGAACCCAACAAAGAAGGAAATTGAAGAGTGGTTGGACAAGAAGATTCACGAGTTCGCGACACAGGAAAACAGAACTCTGCAAGTATCTGAGAAAAATTGGTTGGATCGCTATGTGTATATAGAAATCCACGAGATTTTCTTTGCATCCTTTCCTTTCTAACTATATGAGTGGATCACAAGGTTAGCCGACAACCAGAGAAGGTGTAGGCTCGACCAACCGATAGTGTGGACTCTAGAATTAGTGCGCGGACTGGAAGCCTCTGAAGATAAGATAGCACAAGTTGTGGACCACTAGCTTGACCGAATAATAAGAGGATTTATCACTGAGTTCATAGTGGACACGACTATCAGTTACAGGGAGACAAAGCAACGTTTTCTCAAGGGACCGCAAGGTAAGTATATTAAATCTTTGAATACTTAGATTAAGATGTTGTTATGTGAAAAGCAGGTTATGTGAAGAAATTAATGTTTGGGACTACGTGGAGTGGAAGAATCTACAGAAGCAGAAGTAGTGAAGAATTAGAAAACAGTCCCTTAATTTCACCCTCGCTGGAGAGCGAGGATGAGCTCGCGAAAGTTTCTCCGAGAAGCACAGTCAGTTTGATAAGGTAGTGGAGTTCACAGTTACCACCCACATCGCCACCCACTTCACCTCCTTCACCTCCATCTCCACCCACTCCACCTCCACCACCTCCATGGTTCAATATGGCAAGCGCAATCAAACTACCAGTATTCAGAGGAGTAGGGAATGAGGATCCCGACCAATTCTGGTTCGTGGTAAGAGCAATATGGGAAGCACAAGGTGTCACGGACGACAATATTAAGAAGGCTACATTGGTGAGCGCACTGCAGGACCATGCATTAATGTGGTACATCAAGCACTCTAACGACCACACAAACACAGGGATAGTAGAGATCTAGAATGCGTTGAACAGAGAATTCAATAGGTCAAAATCAAAGACGCAGTCAATCATCAGGTTTAAAGAGATTGCGATGCTTCCATGCAAGACTCCCTGTGATCTGGACCAAAGGCTGAAGAGTACAATCCACAAGGCCAATATGACGCTAATAGATGCACAACATCGTGCATGGTTTGTAGCATCTCTGACACCACACTTGAGGACAGCGTTGTCACAACAAAAACTTTCTACCCAGGCCGAAGCGTTGGAAATGGCGATGAGATTACATGAGACCCCGATACAAGACCCTAGGTTGGGAGTTCAACAAATCCACACACAACTACAAAATCTGTGTTTGGAAATGCAAATCTTGAAGCAGGATAAGGTACCGCGACCAGAAGCGCGCGAGGACGTATGGTGCATAAAATGCAAAGGCTAGGGTCATGACAAGGATCATTGTCCAGTGTTCACGAACTACTTGGCAAGAGGAAGGCCAATGCCATTGAGACCAAGACGCAGGCAGGGCAGGGTGCAGGGTGCCTGCAGGTGCACGTAGCGCAACAAGTGCGAAGGGTAGACCATGTATCAAGCACCACATATCAGACATCCCCAAGGTGTGGAAACCTAGTTCTAACACCCTCCCATACTACTTCAAGTGAGACCACAGTCCGCACTCCGCGGACTGTTGCCGAAAGGGCCAGTAGTACTGGGATTTTCTTTGCTAAATCACTTCCGAATAGCTAGTAGAGGAAGCATGTCGCTGCGCCCCGGAGCTAGTAATTACGGCAGACCTACCAATAGGAGTGTGAATTCACAGATTGGCTAGTGGATTCCATGAGGCAAAGGAGCAAGCAACGAAGATACAACTAGACCTCAACCTTCAAATTGTCGAACTGCGATTAAAGGCACAGTCATCCATGCCCCCAGAAGTTAGGGAACAGCGCTAGCACTATCCAAAAGGGGCTGGAGGAAATAGGACAGGCAGTGCAAGACTATACTATAATGTTGGAAGAATCCCTCGTGGTCCTCACTTCCTTATAGGAGGACCCCACCATACAGCGCCTAGAAACAGAAGCGCAAGAGCTCCAAGTGCAGTATGAAAGTGTGCATGGAACGAAGCAAATAGTTGTCCTGACCCAACGGTTATCGAAGCTACAACAAGCGAAGGCGTTGAAGGAACAGGTGTATGCCGCACGTCAGAAAGTGGCAGTACTTAAAGTGCGCATCCAGCTATGGATTGATGTTGCCTTCCACATCACTGTCGATATTGAAGGAAAGCTTGCACAAATGATGGTGATGCATGCCTTAAGACAGGGATCTGCCCTTGACAATGAGCATTCGCTAGAAAGAGTAGAGCAGATCCAATAAATGGCAGAGCAGTGCGCCGTGAACCTTTGTGCAACAAAGGCACAGTTAGAGGGGCTCTGTGCTAAGATCCCCGCACCAGTAGAGTGACTCGGGATGAGTCACAATGATTATGTTGGGGGCCTGTTGGGCATGGGATCCCCCACAGCAAGTTTTGGGGCTTAAAGCCTGAGTTTTGGTAAAATGTATTGTAAGACTCCGCAAAGTGTGGGCGCGGAGCGCGAAAGTCTAGGATGAGTCATAGGGTTGTCCGCCCTAAGAATTGTAAAATAATGTAAATTTGTGTCGGCTTACCCATGGTCCTCAAACAATGGTATTGTATAAATAGAGCGATGCTCTAAGTGAAAAGATAGTTTTTTGGCAAGCAGAGAATAGATGAATGTGAAGGCGTGATTAGAGCATAGGGGGAAAGTTGAAGTGTACTGGGTCGTAGTAGTAGGAAGAGGCTCTGCAATTGAGTGCGCAAAGGCCTAATAGAGTCCGCAGTTGAGTGCGCGGACCCCTGCAACTGAGTGCGCAGGGCGGAGTCGAGTATGTACTTAGGATTGAAAGATAATAAAGAGAAGTTTATTTTGTGCATCTGTTCTGGAATCTTTATGTTGATATTATACATTACTTTTACTATGTTATTTACTGCGCACAATTAATGAATATGTGTATGAATGTTTATATGTGATCTAATCTAAGTAATCAGCTAATGGAAGACTAATTAAAGAAGACTTGAGTAAATAACACGGGTCGTGCTGTGGTTGGAACCGCACGAAGACAATAGCACAGTGCATGGGGTGCCCGCAGGTGTGCATAGCACAGCAAGTGCAAAGAGTGGACCGCATATCAAGCACCACATATCAGACATCCCCAGGGTGCAGAAACCTTGTTCTAGCACCCTCCCATACTACTCCAGGTAAGACTCTAGTCCGCACTCCACGGATTGTTGCTGAAAGGGCCAATAGCACCGGGATTTGCTTAGCTAAATCACTTCCGACCCTGTGTTAGTCCCCACTAAGCTAACACACCTTCTATTAATTATCCACACAGATTAATTTTTCCCACAACTCTTTTTAAAAAAAGATATGCATATATTCACCTTATTTCAAACTTAAACACTAAATAATAGAGTCAAATGTATAAAGCATAAAAATACTGTAATTATAAAAAGTTCAACTTTATTAAAAACTTTTACATAAAAAAAAATGCTTAATGAACAAAAAAAAAAAAAAAAACTCATTTTTACTGACATTCTACCCATTATATATCATAGATATCATAAATCATTATTATTTAATAATAACATACAAATTATAATAAAATCAATAAATTAATTTTATTTTATTTTACTTATTATAATATATATTATAATAATTCAATAAATATTTTAAATAGATAAAAAAAATAAAAAAATAATTATTTTATTTATATTTTATAATACAAACACAAAATTTATAGTATAATAAAGTACACTATAATTCAAAGTCAATGTAAAATACATAAAGAAAAATGACAAAATTTTAAAATTATATAAACTAAATCAAATTATCAAATACATGAAATATTATTGTTCTTCCATAGGCTTCGGTCACATTGACCAGAAAACTTATATTATTAAATTTACAAACTCTTAATACCAATCAAAAACATAATAAATTGAGAAAAATTAAAGATTCAAGGACCAAGTCTGCGCAGGGTTTCTAGTTAAAGGAGAAAGAGAAATTTCTCTGTCATGCTGACAATGAATCTCCATACCTCTCGATGTCATTGACAAAACACTTCAGCTTTCCTAAATATTTAACTCGCAAGTGCACACAAGGTAGGGTAGGTGACAGGCAGAAACAATATCCGTACACTAACCAAAAGTGTGGGACTTTTGTTGACTTTTTTGGGAGGAAGTTTAATTAATTTTTTTAATAATAAGTGGTTGAATGAGAATTGTTTCGGATAAGATTAAAATTAAATTATAATTGTTGTTATTTTTTATGGTGGGAAAAATTATTATAATTTAGTTGTTAAATTAGTAATGAAGACAATTATCACCTATCATAATTTAGTTGTCAAATCAATAGCGAGTGAAGACAATCATCACCTATCATAATTTAGTAGTCAAACCACGCCACCTGGAATAACTCATCACGGTTATTCAAGGAAAACCAAGCCACCTGGAATAACCCACTGTAGTGCGTAAGGGGGCAGACTTTCACTCCTGCCATACGTCTTCAGGTCTTGGGTCGTTACCTGTTTCCTTACATCTGAAGAAGAAGAGCTCTTAACCAAAGAGACGCAGTTTTAAGGCATACTGGCATGCATTCAAAGCACTAGTGAGGACAATTATCTTTGGTTGCTAACCCCAAATGTAGGTTGACTCATCACCATTATTTAAGGAAAACCACACCACCTAGAATAACCTAATGCCACCTAGAATAACCTATTGGTAGTTCGTAAGAACGCAAGCTTTCACTCCTGCAAGATGCCTCTAAGTTTACCATGTTTCCTTACCTATGAAAAAAACAAACTCGCTTCTAAGTTTACCATGTTTCCTTACCTTTCAAGAAAACAAACTCTTAACCAAACACAATTTTAAGACATACTACAAGCTTTACCATTATTATTACTATTTATCTCAATACCAAATTTTTCATATTTTTTTTTAATTTATAAAAATAAGTTTTCTATCACATAAACTAATATATTAATATATTTCCAAAGGTTAAAACCCCAAACTAACTTACTGCCCCTCAAATTCTCTTTTGACAAAATAATTTTAACTAATTAGAAAATTAATTTCTTCCAATTTTAAAATTATTCTGTAACTAAGACATATCAATATTTTAATGCACCGGCCAACATATGCCAGCAGTCTTGATAACCCGGCATTTGACACGAAAATATGGCGAACCATCCTAGAGAATTATATATAGTTTAGTATAGGAAAATGAATGACGTGGAGATATGTATGCCAATGGAGATAACAAATTCCATCCATACTATAGAGGTGAAATATTGTTAATATATAGGTGAGAATGAAATTTATAAGATCTGATCACAGGGGTGGGTTGATGGTGAAGGCATTTTGGTCATAAGGGTTGGTTGATTGTGAAGGTACCTAACTAATTTTAACAAATAATTATGGATGGGTAATCAATTTTGTTTGCATGGTTAATTAAAAATAAAATAAAATAAAATATATATAATATTTATTTTTAGACATTAGTAATATGGGAAGTCATGATATGTAGTAAAGCTAAATTATATACCAAAAATTTTGTTATAATTTATTATATGTGTGTTTAATATCTATAATGCAATGATATAAATTAAATAATTGGTAAATGTGGATAGGTGTTAAAGTACTTATGTGTGATACATCTCACATTGTCAAGATTAAAAATATCATAAAAATTAACTAAATTATAACTTTATTATATATAAAAACAAGATTCTTAATCATAGATATTTGACCTCATTTTACTATGAAGATTGTTAATTGATAAATAGTCTTTATTACAATACCATAGGCCAATACAATGTCTTACTAATACCACATGCCCAAAAAAACCATAACTCATGTTCATATGGCACATGTATATATGACATTTTTTTAATCAATCAAATTAATTAAACCCGTGAGATAAATCTCAACCAATATTTTGTAGAGGTTAAAACTCTACCATCCACCTAATAATTGTTGATAATTAAATTAAAATTTTGGAAGCGCTATTTCAAAATAGACACACATATTAGAGTAATTAATTATTTTTATAATTAATCGTAATAATAATAACTTAAAATAAAATTATAATTTAACCTCTTTTTATGTTTTTTTTAAATATCTGAGATGTATCATGAAGTAGGTGTTTTCATATTTATCATGGATTGATGCTTATTGACATTTACCAACTATTTAATTATGTTGATAGACTGTCTATTTTGGAATAGAGCTTCCATAAATTTAATTTAATTATCAATAAGTATTAGATGGATAGTTGGGATTTAATATCCATAGAATATTCTAGAATATTGATAGTAGCATACACAAATCAAAGGTTGAGATTTATTTTCAAAGTAGTTGTGTCATTTTTGCCCTTTTAATTAAATTGAGTAATTAGAAAAATGCCATATGAACAAGAGTAATAGTTATGTCATTTTTGCCCTTTTAAATAAATTGAATAATTAGAAAAATGCCATGTGAAAAAGAGTAATATAAAGTGAGTTCTGGATCTTTGGGCATGTAGTATTGATAAAGCATGATAGTGGGCCATGGTATTGTAACAAATCTTATTTACAAATTAAGAAACTCCATGATAAAGTGGAGGTAAATCTCCATAGTAATGTATATATGTTTAACTTATGTATTAATTCCTTTTATAATTGATAATGATTATAATAATAATTTAAAATAAAGTTATAATTAAGTTAGTTTTTATGTTTTTTTTTTTTTTAGTAAATGAGATGTATTATGAAGTGTTTGGATCTCATTATAGATTCACGTGCCTCATTATAGATTACGTGCACTAACATTTACCAACCTTTTAATTTATTTGGGTTACTAGATTATATAGTTGTGCCAATAATAAGATAACTTGAAAATATAGTCTTTTATAATATCAATTAATCCACAATACATTTTCATATCAAGTACTTTTTTATGGTCAAAATTAATCATAAACAACATTAGGGAGATCACCCGGTCAGGGCCCTAATTAGGCCCTTTTTCTGTTTGGGATGGTGATTCCGACTAGTTAAAATGGGTTTAGTTCCCCCTCACTCTCCCTGCTGATTTGTGGTATTTCTAATTAATATCAACAAGAATAGACATCAAACTAACCCCCTTGCAACATGCTTACAGAAAGAAGTCCTTAAACTGACATAAGGGCTCATCCAAGCCACCAATGGAATTGCTCCTACGAAAGGAGACTTCTAAAAATGCAATGAATTAATCTAAACGCAAATGTAAACTAATCTAAGATGCAGAAAACAAAATAAATCCTAATTTATCTCGATTAGGAAAATGATTAGTTGTACTCTAGATTAAAAGCAAAGTATAAGGAGGATGGATTGTAATTGAATTTAAGGTTAAGACATATTAGCAAATCATAGAAATAGTTCTTATAATTTGTTGCAATTCAAACATAAATGCAATAATGAAGATCTCAATAAATAGCTATAAAAACACCTCATGCATATACTCAAATTCAATTATAAGTGAAGGAATTCAATATTAGATGTATTATCGAATTAAAGTAATAGTTTTCTTGATGAAATAGTAATTAATACAGGACTATGTTGTTATTAAATTGATAAGTAGTTATCAGCAACTACAAGTGAGTCCCTTCAAAATCAATATCAAATTTTGATTTAAACCTACCCAATCTTGCAAAGATAGATTTACAAATTTTCAATTAGCATAGAATAAATGAAAACAGCAATAGTGTTAATATCAATCATTTATACACTAATTGGAACACAATAAAATCGAAAATTAAATTTACACAAAAAAAATAACAATCAAGCCTACAAATTTCATACAACAATGCATAGAAATGAAGAATTATTATTAACTCTGAAATGTCTCTAATCTCATATAGTCTTATAAGACTCAAACTCTTTCAGGAATAAGTTATACAATAGCAATGACCTCTTCCTTACATAAATCAAAACTTTCTCTATTCTAGAGAAAAATACAACTCTCTTTCACAATAGTGTAATCAATAGTCTTCTCCTACAAAATCCCCCACCCCTCGGCAACGCCCACACCCACCCCCCCCCCCCCTCTCTAGTATGTGGGTCTAAAGCCCCAAGTTTAGATTCCAATCCCCTTTTTACAATTTGCAAAGAAATTGAAGATAGAAGCCTCCTCCACATATTTCTTAAAAAAATGTAATCAAATGGACAAACATAACATGTGGTAGTTCGATGTAACTCCTCGAAGCATATCATTGGATGACTGTTGTCGCATATGACTTTTCCAGAAGAGTTAGCAATTGATTGATCCCAAGATTCACACTTTGTTTCCATGGTTGGATTCTATTAATTAATTTTATTTAGGATAGGCTTTGTGATTGAATTATTAATCGCCAAATTATATTGAATTGGATCTATTATGAATCTGTTGAAAACAGATCTATGATCCTCCCTTTTTGCATAGGCTTCGTTTTTTATTCGATGTCGTGTTGATAAGGATTTGGTCAGGCTCTGTGAAATTTCAAGAAAAGGAAAACAATAGTTAAATTGAGCATTGAAATCATCAAATAAAACCCAAAATACATCCAAATCTCGCATTGATCCAAGCCTATGTGGGAGAGTATAAATGGTTGTGGTGTCTGATGTGGCTTCCATGTCGCCCCATATTAAATTCTCAAGAGAAACATTGATCTACCAAGTGGTTTGAGTGTCCTTATGAGCTTGATAGGTGCTAATGTGGATAGGTCAGTATTGATGATGTGACATCCATTGTGGCTCCTACATCACTTCAGAAATAAAATTTGTGAAGAAACCAAGGGAGCTCCCTTCAAAATCGTTGGGGAAATATTATCAGGGTGATGTGGCATAGTAAACGATTGGATGGTAAAGGAGTGGGATTACATGTAGATGTGCGCAAGAAGAGTACTCATGGGAAAGAGGGGCCCACCAATCCATGTTGTCCTGACAGTAAAATCCCAGAATAAATTAATGGGGCATCAAAGGAAATTGTCAAAGAAATTCTTCTAAGGTTACATGGCATGTGGGACACTAAAGAGGCCTTCATGGATGGGAAGACTTAAGAGATTAGAGAAGAAGGAGCTCACATAGATGAGCATGAGTGACACATGGAAGAGGTAAGGCCACAAATGACACTTCAATGGTGAATGCATGAAGATGGGTTACACTTTTAGGTCAAATGTGGCAATGAAATTTCAAGTTTTTCCACTTTTATTGAATTGAAGCCCTCAAAATTCATATAAGCATTATGAATTTTGATTTGGAGTAAAACAAATATGTGGAGAATTATGTCTTTGTCCTAATGATATTTTTTGCAAAAACATTTAGTGTCGTATAGTATCACAAATTTCCATTAAATGAAATGCTTTTCCTTGCAAATTTCTGCACATCTTAAGAGGTATGTTTATGCTCACTTAGCATAACTTAGTCTAAAATGTGTAATATATATATATATATTATAATATATATATATATATATAATATATATATATAAATATAATATATTATATATATATATATATATATATATATATAATTATATATATATTATTTATATTTATATACACGGAGAACTAAGTTTTTCATATTAAAAAAAAAAAAATATGCAAAATTACATCTTTTATTATTTTTCGAAGTTGGCGAAGTGTTCAAAATAGCAACAAGAAATCCTAATTTAATTTGTCCTTGAATTAAATTAGGAAGTAAATTGAAATTCTACTCTCATGGAAACTTATAATAGTTAACTAAGTTAATTTGACTTAGTTGGCTTAGTAAATCTGAGTTGGAAGTCTATCTAGAGTCATGTAGAGTGATTCCTAAATTTTAGGGGTCTAGGTTGAGTTCTTTTGTGTTATAATTAATTAACTCAGTCTAATTGAGTTAAAGTCAGTTAAACTAGTTCAAATTGTTGGAGGAACTTGTTGCTGCACCAGTTAACTGAAGATTCACTCATAAAGAACTCATGCATGTCAATTTTGAGGAAGACCAAGTTGATATTAGAGCTCAACGGTAGCGTACTATCAGCTATATAATTTTCTGAGTTGTACAAATGGTGCATGCAATCAGTTGACGGCCTATGGATGGATTGGGCAATTATGGAGAGAGAATTTCCCAATTAAATATGGCCTAATACTCTTAGGAATTGCGCAAGGAAGTAGGGGCTTGGCAGGCAATAGATTTGGATAAGTGTTGGCTTGAGATGGTTTGTGAAGTAGAGAGATAGATTGTAGTTGTGCAGGAATTGTTCGGGGTTGAAAAAACATTGTATTTTCTTCTCAAATCTTCTAGTTAATTCAATATAGATAGTCGGGGTTTTTATCAGTTCCTTTCCCCACAAAAGTAATGTGTTATGTGCGATTGAAATTCTTCCTTTTCTACTTAGTGTTTTCATCAATCAATTTTCATTTCCGCTGAGGAGTAGAGTAGATTATTGTCATATGTTTTAGCACATCACATAAGTTGTTGAATATACATGTAAAAATCTGCATGGTATCAGAGCTAAAGACATAGAAGAGAAGAATTTGAATTTGTTGTGTAGGTGAAATTGAATTTGCAGGTTCATACTTCAGAGTCAGCAATATGTCATTCTACAGTTTGAGACTTGAGTATGCCCTAAAGGGTAGCTTGAATTACATATCTTGGAAGGAAAGGATGGAGGTAGTGCTGGAAGACAACGGGCTCAACGAATTCATAGATCATGATATTCTGACATCGCCAGCATCTGATGCTAAAGATTTGGTTGAATGGAGAAAGTGTGTGGAAAAAGTGAGAACGATTATCCTAGAAGGAGTTCGAGATCATATTGTCTCGAATCTCCATGGTAAGAAAACTCCATTTTCAATGTGGAAGGCATTAACAGACTTGTTTCAAAATAGTAGTGACCACAGGAAGCTGGGATTGGAAGAAAAACTTAGAAAGATCAAGATGGAGAAGGGCGACTCTATTTTGAAGTACTTGACCAAGTTCACCCAATGTCGATATGAGCTTGGAAGTGTCTAGATTACTATTGCCAAAGACGATCTGGTGAGCCTAGCACTTATAGGACTTCCCAAGAGCTAGCACAGTTACCAAGACTCAGTTAATTGGAGGGAGAAGCTACCATAGTGGGAGTGATTATGGTTTGACTTGGTATAGGAAGAGATTCAGTGGACACCAAAGACAGATCCTCATCAAAGCATGATGATGAGGAGAATTGTGCCTTAGCAAGTAAGGAAAAGAAAGGGAAGGGGAATTCATCCCATTCGAGATCATATTTGTATCAGATTGGCAAGAAGAAGGACATGTTGAAAGTCAAATGATTTCACTATCATGAGTTGGGATGCTTTGCTACAAAGTGTTCATTCAAGAAGGTCGGTAAGAAGACCTCAGGAGGAGCAGCAGGTGAAGCTCTTGCTTCATAACTCAAATGGGACTTTACCCTCATCACTTGTATGGTGTCATCGATGATGGGGAGTGTATGGTACCTGGACAGTGGAGCTTCTTTCCACATTACCAGTAGATGACACCAGTGTCAATTGGCCTCATGGCGAGAATGAGCTAAGCAAGTTTCTGGACCATCTCAATAGCTTGTCTGAAGACATCAAATTCACAATGGAAGTAGAAGAAAACAATTGCATTCCATTCTTGGACATTCTCCTCATAAGAAGGAAGGATGGTTCCATGGGTCACAAAGTTTTCAGAAAGAACGCCCATACAGATAACTACTTGCATGCTGATTCTCATCACCACCCTGCCCAAAAAATGGGGGTGCTACAAACCCTCTTCACTAGAGCTTATAGAATCTCTGATATAAACCATACCGATGAAGAAATTTTGCCAACCTAGGGTACAACAATAAAAGCATATTCAAAGCCATTCAAAAAGCGAAATCTGATAATAATAAAAACAAGACAAAAGACACCCCTACCTCTAATGCCTACCTTCCTTACATCCAAGGAGTCACTGACAAGATAGAAAAAATCCTCAATAAGAAAAATATAAAGACTGCATTCAAACCCTTATCTACCATTAAACAAAGAATGAGATCTGTTAAGGACAACCAAGAACAACTTCAGCAAAAAGGAGTATATATCATAAAATGTTCTTGTGGGGATCAATACATAGGAGAAACTGGTAGATCCGTTAGGATTAGACTTAAAGAGCATAGTGCAGACATCCGTAACGAAAGAATCTGATCCTCAGCCCTAGCTGAGCATGTAGGTAAGACTAATCACCATATTTGCCTGGAAGACACCAAAGTCACTGCCAATGTAGAACACCATTTCAAGCGTAAGGTTAGAGAAGCTATTGAAATCATTAAACATCCTAAGAACATTAATAGGGATGGTGGCATGGAAATTAGCAAAAATTGGAACCCCTTGCTAACCCCCGCAAACAATCTCAATAACGAGGTTAGTAACTCTTGACCAGCTATCTAAATAAAACTAACTCTGCTGCTCTTTTGAGACCTAGGCTAGAAGAATATCTATGATAAATAAACATAATTATTATAATATAATAAATAATAATAATAGGCATTTAATTATTAGCTAACAATAAGAATGTAATATTATTAGTATAATGTGGAATATAAATAACAGTATAAATAATAATAATGGTTATATATAAATAATTAACAATAATAAACAATAATAATATAAATATTAGTTAAAGAAGATCAATTAGGGTTAATATAGTAGTAATGATAACAAAAACAACAAGGAATAAAA
>APFE031099839.1:457-25836 GCA_000404065.3 Pinus taeda
CTTTTGCAACTTTTGAATAAGTGGCCATAATTCTTCGTCCTTCTTCCATTCATCCCTTGCTTCGTTTATCCAATATGGTTGGATAATAGAAATAGCACAAAACAATGCTTCCACATCCTCATCCTTTCTTGAGAGTGCATCTACAAGAAAATTTTGCTTCCATTTTTTATAGATGATGTCAAAGTCATAACCCAACATATTTGTGACACATTTTTCTGTTCTTCTAAAGATAATAGTTGTTCTAAAAAGCATTTAAGACTATCATGATCCATTTTTAGCTTGAAGAGTCTTCCCATTCGGCAAGGTTGCCATTTTTTAAGTGCATGTAATATTGTCGACATTTCCTTCTCATAAATAGCGTGCTTGAGATGTCGCAGTAAAAATACCCAATCCCCTACATCAAAACATTTTTCACTACAATGTTGATCTACTTGTTGTTTCATTCGATTTTGCACCAAAGTGGTGTTATCCTTTAAAAGTTGGAGAACTTATTGTTGATGCTCGATGTGATCTTTCACTTCTTGAACATTTTTCTTCTTGATATGTCTTTCTATCTTGATAGTTTGAGGAGTGGTAATTCCAACCAATGAATTACAAGATATCGTTGGATTCATTTCTTCTTTCTCGATGTGATCTTTCACTTCTTGCACCTTTTTCTTTTTGATATGTCCTTCTATCTTGAGATTTTGAGGAGTGGTAATTCTTGCTAATGCTTTACAAGATATGGTCTGATTCATTTCTTCTTTCTCTAGGGTTAGGTCATGGCGTATATCCTCTTCTTTTGATGTTTCTTGATCATTTTCTTTCTCCTCTTCATACTCTATGTAAAAAAATTTCTTCTCAACACACTTATGACCTTTAGTTCATTTTCTATCACAATTGTAACAAAGCCCTTTTTATCTTTTTTCTTCCAATTGTTGTGGTGTAACCCTTGTAGGTTGTGGAAGGCTAGGAGAAACAACACTTCCATCTTTATAGTTGTGAAGGGTATGCTTCATAATTTTGCTTTCAAATATGTCACAAAGCCCTTTTACTCTTTCCAATTGTTGTGGTGTTGCTCTAAAGAAGGTGTTGCTCTTTGTATCCTCATAATGTGCTATCATTTCCTCCGTGAAAATTGACCACGTCACAAGTCTTTTACGAGAACAAAGCCCTTATACCATAAAAATTGATCCGGTTCTAAATATGAAGATGCAATACATACCTTTTGTAACAGTGGTACACCATGTAGATCAAAATATTGCTCCATCTGACGTATCCAATTTACTGGATCCTTGCCATCAACCTTCCTCATCTTGCTTTTTCTTGATTTTAGGAGCTCAATCTTGAAACGACTGTAACTCTGTACTTTCAATCTTTAAGCTCTAAAACTACGACCTGTAGTAGCCCTCTGTGTCCTATTTAAAATGCCACCAATCTAACCCAAATTGGATTCTCCAAGAAAGAGTTATACAAATCTCCCAAGTGACCTGATTATAGACTATCCAGAAGAGCGAACTTGTACGAAGTGCCACGTGTCACTGTTTCAACATTTGACACTAAAAAATATATAAAAGAAACTACAGTCCGTCCTCTTTCTGTACCTTCTTACAAAATTTCAATCCGATGCTCAGAAAGAAAGTTATGACGATTTTCCCCAGGTCACCGGTTTGGAATGTAATTCAGGAGTCTGCAAAAAGACCAACTTCCTCAGATCATATCTCCGAAAATATACCGCGAAAAACTCTGAAATTTGGACCCAAGTTCAGCGCCAAGTCTTCTCAAATGGGTTTTTTTTTCAGCTTCTGAAACGTCACAAAAAAAAAGTTATAGCGAAAATGCCACGATGACCTATTTGGAGCAGAAAAACCCTAGAATCCAAAGCTCTGATACCAAATGTTATGAAACCAGCTCAAGAAAAGATAGAAAAGATAGATCAACGCCTTAGAATTCAGCCTCTTCGAGGGGGCAACCTCCTTTACATTACATAAATGAACAATTCTTCGATGGTACAAATGAAAAGACCTCCTTTCTATATATAGGAGTCTAAGGGGTCATAACATAATTAGAGCCGACATAACAATAATAATGTAAGGGCACAATAATAACAATAGTGGACTTCTATGGGGCACAATAGTAACAATATGGGCACAACATGGGTACATCAATATAAGAAGTGGGTTGTACTAATAATAATAAGGGGTTACACTAGTAGTATAGGGGTCTAACAGTATCGCTGGCGGGATGAAGAAATAAAGCAAAGGACTTTTTACAGGATTCACGTGTCAAACATTGGACAAATAAGTATTCTATATCTCATGTGTTATCGTTTTTTGGTTTAATATTTCATTCATGTTTCATATCTGAATATTAAAACGAAAGAGTATATTTAAGAAAATGCTTAATTGCAATTTGTCTTTAAAATCATTTTTATTCTAAATGTTTTCTTCTAAACTATCATAGACAAAAAGTTCTTAACTGTTATTTGCTTCTTAGTTTGTCATTTGTGATCATTTAATAAAAAATTCTTGATTGCTTTTTATTAGTGATCATTCACTTTCCCTCATCTTAAAACTTGTTGGGGGATTCTTAAATGCCCTTCTTCCCTTTCAAAACCATTCCACCCTTTTAAGTTACCATTTGTCCCTGTTTAGCGATCTTGCTCTGTGAAGCCCTCCTTTGTTGAATCATCCAAATCCAGTTTAGCCATCTACAGTTGACTCCATAGCCCAATGGTCTGAGATACTCTGTTCTATCCATCTGCTCCTGAATTCCACCACCAAATACAATAGAAACCTCAAGCTTTCATAACTAGCCTAATATCTTATAAAACAAAGCTAAATCTTAAAGAACGAGCCCTCTCTGAATACAGACCGGCTAAATTATGTACTTAAAAGTTGGTTTTTGGTTACTTCGAACTCCTTTCCTTCTTCTTACAACTTCAAGGAAAATCTGAGTGATAACAATATGCATTGCTATTTTTGTTTATGTTAGATAACTTGATAATCATGTTATATGTTGTTGATGAGTATGCTATAAGTCAACTTCTTATTGTTATATGTTAGTTAACTTGAAAATTAGGGTTATAACATTAATATCTTGATGTTATATGTATCATGCTAAATTGGATTAGACTATGTAGATGTTTATGGTTACGATATTTAGGTATGAGCCAACATATTTGTGATGAATTTGCACACATGGTTGTTATGCATGAATGATAAATTCTTATGAGTTTATGATGAGAACATGTTAGTTATTTAGTGTTATGGATATCATGATCTTATTTATGTTTGAGTTGACATGTTGTAAAGGTATATCTTGCTAACTAGAATGCCTGTGCAAACAAGATAGCCTCCTTTGAGGTACACTAAGGTATGAGTTTACTTATGTAGTATACTCAGTGTTTCCTTCTTGATTATTTCGTCTATTTGGTGTTCAGTGTTTGGTGTCTATTATGTCATTTAGTTGATTTATTTAACATGGTATGTTTGCAAGTTGGTTGAAATTTTGATGAGTCGCATAATACGAGTATGTGTTCCAATGATCATGTTTGAAGATGATTTTACTAACACGTGTCAAGACAATTGATATGTACTTGAGTATAGTAGGTGATAATTGTAGCATTATGTCTAATAAATCTGGGTTGACTATGGATTATGACGTGATGGTTAGTCTTGATAAAGGTTGATTTCAAATTGATAGATATGATTGTCTTGATATCTGGAACATGTGGTTGACATGGGTAAACAATTGTAGGAAACATGCTAGGTATTAGCGTGACATGATATCAATTGATGTGTTTACATAAATAACAGTTGAGTGATGTGACAACACATAGTAACCCTCAATTGCAACAAGATAAAAAGGTAAAAAGAAGGAATTGGACAAGAATTCCTTTGGTTATGTTTGGAAACCCTAATTCCAAGTGAATGAGTGCTTTGCGTACATGAAGTCTTCTTAACCTTAATCTCGTCTGACATTATGTGGATATGTGTTATATTCATGGACATGTATTTGAAAGGTATATCATCCAGTTTCTAGTTACAGGTAAATCTGTCAAGAGAATTGGAGTCCCTTGAGACATGGCACAAATGTGTTTAGCTACAAGGCAACGTACTTGGCATAACAAGATAAGGTAATTTGTGTATTGTTATGTTATATATACACTAACAATTATGTGTTTATGGAAGTATGAAGCAGGAGATTGCAGAGCAAAAGAAATTGCCATGAAATTTTGAAGGCTCAGGTTGAGTTTTCCTTGGGAAGCATGGGGATTGAGTCATGGTGTCTGTTTCTAGTCTTATGCTTTTGATATTTTATGAATTGTTGAGCTTGATTGTGGTTTTGTTTATGTCTAGTGCAATGCTTTGCCACTTTGTTGTGGTGTCATATTGTTATTTATTTTCATGGTTTTCTTTTTAGTTGTTTTTTGTCTTTCCTTTTATGTTTCGAGTCTTGGAAATTGTTTGGGAAAGAGAAAAGTTGATGGAGCTCGAGAGAGGTGTGGTACCCAAAAGGTAATGTAGAGTTCAGATGAAAATCTATATGAGTAAATGGAGAAAAGGGTAAGACTATGACAACCAGTTGCACTGGTTGGATCCATAGGTGTAAATGGACGATGGCAGGATAGGCAAGAGAAAGGTAACCAGAAAAGGTAAAGTAAATGGATCTGAGATGTCAGATAGATTAACTAAGTTGGGAACTATGGTTTTCAATTTTGTGCATGAACAAAGGAAGTTCTCTTAACCTTGACCTTGATATCTAGTATTTATGTTGTGATCATGATTTCTTTATGCTAATGATTATATGTATATATGTATGTACTTATATTGGTATCTGACATGGTCATCATGGATCATGCTTGTTTTATGCTAATGTTTATGTATATGTACGTATGTGTCTATGTATCTATGTCATTGTCCAACAAGGTCATCAAGAATCATTATTGTGGAGGAATGATTGCTTACGCAGGAAAATGACATTTAGAGGTTCCTGGTCTTATGAGGAATCAATTGGGAAGAGTAGTCATGGAAAATATATGAGATTAGTATCATGTGGTTATGAGTTGATGTTATGTGATTATATTATGTCTATGTTATACCAAGGGATACATTAGCAAAATGCAAGCAGTGTGGTCTACAACATGCTAGGACAAGCAAGGATAAGACACTGGAAGCAAGGCTGCTTGGTAGAGGTAGTGCGGTTTCAGATGTGTGGTATTACTGTTGTGCATATGTCATACCTGTGATGATTGTGTGCATGCAATATTGTGCATATGTAGTGTTTGTACATGTTGTTTATGCAGTATTATGTACGATGTGTTAGTACATATAGTTTTGTATGAATGTTGCATATTCAGTGCTGGGTATATATGGTGTTGTGTACATGTTGAATATATGATTCCGTGTACATATTGTACTGTGTGCATGATGGATATGCAATACTATGTCCATGTGGTGTTGCGTGCATATTATACATGTGGTGCTATGTACATATGGTGTGGTGTGCATGATTGTACAAGTGGTGCTATGTACATGTCGTACAAGTGGCACTGGGTGCAAGTGATGTGTACATGTCGTGCATGTGGTGTTGTATACATGTGATATCATGTACATGTTTTGCATGTGGTACTATGTACATGTGGTATTGTGTACACGTTGTACAAGTGGTGTAGTGTAT
This sequence comes from Pinus taeda, assembly GCA_000404065.3. NCBI lineage: Eukaryota > Viridiplantae > Streptophyta > Pinopsida > Pinales > Pinaceae > Pinus > Pinus taeda. The sequence goes on from APFE031099839.1 coordinate 6,119, forward strand.
ATGCGGTGTTGTGTACACGTTGTGCAGATGGCGCTGTGTACATATAATGATGTGTACACGTTGTGCAGGTGGTGTGGTGTACAAGTGGTATTGTGTACATGTTGTAGATATGGTATTGGTGCACGTGTGGTATTGTGTGCATGCCATACATGTTGTGTTGAGGGCACGTGGTACTAGATATGTGCATTGTGTAGGTGCATGTATTTTGTGGTGTTGTACATCGAAAATAGATGTATTGTGTTGTGTTGTACGCCAGGTGTAAGTGTATGTATTATGTTATACACTAGATATAGGTGTATGTATTGTATTGTATACGCTGGGTGTAGGTGTATGTATCGTATGTTAGGTGTAAGTGTATGTATTACATGGAGTTGTATGTCATGTGTGGTCATATGTGTATGATGCACACTATGTATATGTGCACCTAATTGAGAAGAAGACATTGTGTGTTTGTTAGGTGTGGCAACCGATCCAACGCACGTACAAAATAAGAACAAAGGCAGAAGTAAAGATCTATTAAAGGATAAGTATCGATATATTATTTCAGTTTTATTATGCATGTGATTTATGATTCCGGTATATGATGAATACATGTGAATTATGATTCTGGTTTATGATGGTTACATATGATTTATGATTTTGATCTATGATGGTTATGTTTTGAGCTAACCTGATGAAATATTTTTATACATGTTGATTTGGTCAAATATGCTAGTTTGACTTGTTGTGACAAGAAGCGAATAAGATTGCAAATGTACCTTATTGAAGAGCTACCAATGAGGTATGATGTGAATTTATTTCAATTTATTTTAAATCTAATGAAAGTGATGTGCTTGGTACAAGAATACATGAAATGCCCGGTTGGGTGATTGAAATCGATTGTAAGAATTTGCAACAACAAAAGGAATAAAAAAATGCAGCGGTATTCTAGTAAAGCATTAAGGAATAGGGCATGATATGACTGGTATGATGGTTTTGAGGCAGGGATATGCCTTGGTTTTTGTATCTTCTGATGCGAGGAAGCCTTGCCAAGGGATGGACTGCCTGAGATGGAGGTGCCAACAGAGCTTGGAAGGTGAGTCACTGCACGAAAGGGGTTGACCGAATTGCTCGAGAGAATGTGTAACAGAGAAGGGAAGTTCGAGGATGGATTTGTTTTGGTCATTAGCATTTCCAGAGGAATCAAATGCACATTGGGAGTGCACCCTGGAACAATGAGCCGATAATTGTTCACTAAGAGGACAAGTGGTGCACGATTATAGCGTTGGACATTGGATGTAGTTTGACTATGGCAGTGGATTCTCTACTTCGTGGGAAGGAGGTGAATCCTGGTATTACTTGATGGTGGAGGTGTGAGCCTCTGGATTCCCTTGTTGCAAATACAAGTATCGTATCTTTTTATTTGTTGGTTGAGAAAATGTGTATATGTGTATATTATTGTAAATACTTTATCAAAATGGATTTATAAAGCTCCATAGACAGTATAGTTATTTGCTGGTTGAAGCAAACATGTATGTGTATATGTGGTTATTGTAAATAACATAATGAGTTGTGTTATAAAGCTCTAGTAAATGGTATGTTTGTCATGTTTCAATAGAGGTCATTGTAAATACTGCAATGAACTATGTTATAAAGCTCCATGGAAGTATGTTTTGTTTTTAGCAGTCTTGTTGGTTATAGGTATCATTGAACACCGAGGATGGTGTTCCCCCAAGGGGGAGGGTTATGTAACAACCCTGGTGAAAATTCCATATAAAAATATATATAAGGCTACAGTGATGGGACACGTATTCCAAGTTGAATGGTGGGTGAAACATCCTAATGGGTGTTGATTCGGTTTATTATGGATAAGGAAATTGGAAAAAAGCAATGGCAAAAACTTTGCAAATGCATGAGGCTTTTATTGACATTTTATTATGAAAATAATGGAAATTAGAAGAAATGAAGGTGAACAGTCACATGTTGTGTGTGAGGAGGAAAATGAAGGAAAATAATGGAAAATGAAGAAAAAGAGACCTCATTAATAAAAAATATTTTGAGGATCATTAGACAACTTGATCAGTTCAATTTTGGAGCTCTCTCATTATTCTCTCTCTCTCATACTCTTGGATACTTAGAGTTTTCTTGGAGCACTCTTGGAGGGTGTGGCATACTTGGATTTTTAGAGCAAGAAGGCAAAGAAGAGCAGGAAAGCGCAAGATGACATCAAGATCAATAGCTACAACAATTTTGCTTGTAGATACCGAGTTGCATGTATGTTTTCCCCTCTAGTTTTGGCATGCATGGCACATGCATGTCAATTCTTGGTTATGATCTATCATTGGCATGGAGGATGGACGAGATTGACAGTGGATTTCCTAGTCTTGACATTTTCTAGCTAGCCATGGTGTTGTGTGTTTATTTGCTTTGTTTTCTGGTTGGTTCTCAGGTTTCCTTAGTTTGAGTTGAGTTATTAGTTCCTAGAAACCTTGGTTGGACAAACACTCTGGAGCCCTGTAATGGCTGGGGTTGAGTTACTAGTCCCATAGCCTTGGTTGGACAAATGCTCTGGAGCCCTATAACAACTCGAGTTGAGTTACTAGTTCCGAAGCCTTGGTTGGACAAACACTCTGGAGCCCTTGGTGGGTTGAGTTACTAGTCTCGTAGCCCTAGTTAGACAAACGCTCTGGAGCCAGGTAAAAGTTGTGGGTTGAGTTACTTGTCCTAGAGTCTTGGTTGGACAAATACTCTAGAGCCTGGTGTAAGTTGCGGGTTGAGTTACTAGTCCTAGGAGTCGGGTTGGAACAAACACTCTGGAGCCCTGGAAGGCTGGGATAGAGACCGATCTAATGTTGGTTTTGTGATGTCTGACTATGAGGTAGAATCACTATTTAATGGGTTGAGGTGGATGGCCTCTAAAAGCCATGGATGAGTTTTGATTGATATTTTCTATGAGATCCCACATTCATGCTTGGAATATGGCATGAGAGTGAATGGCTAAAGAGAGATTTGGCTCAGCCATTCTACAGTGGGGTGGAATGTGGAAGTCCCATCCCAGGTTTGGATTTTTCATAATTAATGAAAGGTTATTTCTCCTCGTATTTCTATGAGTATTATGATGGATTATATGTGGTTTATATGGCTGTGATTTCGTGGATAATTTTGTCTCTATTATTTCGTTTATGAACATGTTTTATGACACCATCCATGTGTGGCTCTCATCATGTTTTTACTTGTAATTGAATGATCAATGTATCTATGACGTAATGGATGGAATGACAGTTGATGTGTTGAGGCATCAATGGTTCTTAACGATTCTTAGCTAAGTATGAGACCCCTATGCTCAAAACTGTTAATTACACATGTAGATTACACATTTGCAATATGTTTGACGAAATGTTTGTCGTGGCCTAATAAGGGTCCAGTTAAGGTCTTAAACAAGTATTTGCTTTAGCACTATCATTGCCATGTTATTTTACTGATTTGAAAAGATGGTTCAATTTTGGGCAGTGACTTGGCCTCTAGGCCTGAAAAAGTGGGTCAAATCCCAAAGTCACTAGCATAGGACTGCCAATTTTGGTCTCTAATCATTGGTAGGCAAGCCTATGAGATCGACTTTGCATTTCTGGTCGCCCTCATTCCTATAACATGGGAGCAACTGAGACTTAAGTTGTCCAAAAGATCAATATAACCCTAAGGCAAGCTGTCTAAAGTATTGGATTGGTTCATGAGGGTCATATCATTGATGGTTAATGTCTGTATGGTGTGTTTCCATTGGTTCCACTTCCTTAATGTGGCTTAGGAGGTCGAATCATATCATAGTGGCCTCTCGCCGCATGTTTACCCCGACTGACTTGTTATTTGGGTAGATGTGGGTGGAAGGTGTTACAAGTTGAGTTGGTTCTGATAATTAAACTATTGTAACTATCTTGACAAAGTATATATATGATAATGTATACATCAATGTATTCGTTCTGATCGACGTTTCAAGAGAAGATAATATAAAGGATTGCTTTGGTGGTTCTCTGCTACTTTGTGTCTCTTCTTCTATTCTTATGTTGCATATATTTATGTGAGTTCTTGTTGTCCTTTCTACTGGTAACCAAAGTGCACTATCTGCTAGACTACAACATCTCCCATTAGTTTGATTTCATAGAGTGGACACAATATAAGACCAAATTAGGAATGCAATAAATCTTCCCCAAGTGTCTACATTGAAAGAACATGATACATATCAAGTTATTTAACCTCAACTCCAATTCTATAACTTCTATGATGAAAGCATGCAGAAAATATTCGTAAAAATGACAAACATCAAAAAAATTAAAAGAAATATAAAAATATTCAAAATTTTCATTTTTTTTAACATCTAAAACATACGCAGCATCAAACAAATGCATTGCCACATACATTCAAAAAGAAAATTCATATATAAGATGTATAACATATCTAGTGTTACATCACACATCAATAGTAAATCATGTCATAAATATTGAGTCTTGACACAACATTAAAATATCAACAAAAATTATAATAAATGTATCTCATCATCATAAAGTCATCTATAATGAAATTAGGTACATAAACTAGTGATTTCCTCAACTCCTTTTAGAAAAAAAGGTAATGGATTTTTCTTTAGAGGAAAAAAGCACCAAGACTGGTGTTGCACTCTTGCCATCCTCCTTTTTTCTCCAAACCCTTTTCATTGTTTGCAAAGTGAGAGAAAAAAAGTGAAAAAAATCACTTAAATCCAATGTTATCAGTTTCAAACCATTTATTGAACCAGTAGAGCCCAAAAATGTGAATTGGATCAGAACCATAAAAAGTTGAACCAAAATATTGGTTGACCAAAAAATACATAAATATACAATTTTTTGGGGAAAAACATATAACTTCATGTGCCTCCATATGAATCCAAACCACACAAAGATGCAAAGTTTCTCATATATATATCAAGTAAGGGTGCATATACCCAAAATAGTATGAGTGCAATCAACTATGAACCAAAAATACATCACCAAAGAGGCTTTAGATGGACTCTTTAAAAATAAATAAATAAATCATGCTATCACAAACACTTATATATTATCAAACCCATTGCCTATATTGGGACATTAATCGTCAATATCACCCTCTAAGAATTAAAAGAAAAATAAAAACAGCTGGACATGTCTAATCTATATTTTGTTTGAGTGATGGGTACATTTTTACTGGGTCCATGAAGAAGTTCAATAGTCAATGCCACCAACATTGAGATATATAGAGAGATTGGTGCTCTTGATTAAATGCTAATTCCATAACCTTATACATAACAAACTACAATGGAAACATTGGAATCTCCCAATCATGAGATCCTAAAAATAGTTAACTCTGCTAGATTTTGAGTGGGATATAAAATTCTACTTTGTCCATATCAAATACAATGAGGTTGGAACAACTGTCAAACATCTTGAAACAATTAATAGTAAAGTTAAAAATCACTTTTACTTCAAGAATTTAACATTACCATTAATTGCATAATATCAATAAGGCCTTATGGTTGAATATTATGCTGTGTCATTCATAAACTATTGTTTTTAATCAAGTTTGCATTATAGGGGTCTATTTTAATTTGGTTCTTATAACACTACTTAAATCACCCATTGTGGGCAATATGGTGAATTTTTCCATGACTCTTGATTTTTAGGGTAGTTAAGAATAAAAGTGTGGTGAAAAAATCATTAAATTTTTCAAATGGATCCAAAAATCACAATTTCCCAAATTTTCATGATAAAATCACAATGTTTATAACTGTATAACACTATATATATTATATATATATATATATATATATATATATATATGAAAAAATGCATATATCATAAGAATGAACTTGTGTATTCATTGCTTGCCATCCTTATTAAAATGTTATTTGATATCCAAGAAACACACAAATCCATTCAAGGGACTACTTTTTAACCAATTTTGAAGCTAGATAAGTGCAAAGGAATTTCATGTTAAAATTGTCCACTGAAAAATGCCAAAAATAAAAAATAAAAATAAAAAACCGATCAAACCAATATAGACTTTATTCTCTCTCAAATTCTCTGCCCAAGTGTGAATTTTTTTTTTTTTTTGGTTAAGAAACTCATTAAAAAAATGTTGAAATAACATAGGAAACATTTCAGAGAAGTAATTCCAAAATAGGATACATCCTACAACAACCAGGAAAATTCCAGACCCGACCCCTCTTTTTCAGAGAGCTAAAATAATAGTTCTTATTAGTCCCTGCCTCCGGCATAGCAGGGACTATAGCGATCGATCGATTGTTGACTTCCTATTAAATCGCTTTGACCAAATAATATTTCGCGTACATTTCAGGTTTAAACTAATGTTTTAAATAAAATGTTCTATGCAACAAACTTTTATCCAATGTTTTTGTTTCGACCTCTTATTGCCGGCTCGACTGTATACTTTTTTCAAAACTTAGGATAAAGAGTTTGGGGCTCCCTGTGTACTTCTCTTAAAAGTTAGGATAGGCAATTTGGCAGGCTCGACTCTATGCTTTTCCTAAAACTTTGGATAACTAGTAAGACACACACATCAGATAACCATCACCGTTGTTGCTACATGTACAGCTGCCATGGCTTCTTCTACAACTACCACGGCTTCTTCCAAGTGTCCTAATGCATTGAAGTTCCGACCTTCAGAAGACTGGATAAATTGATTCTAGAGCAAACACAAGGAAGCGTGCTTCAGAAATTATGCGGAAGACTTTCATGAACTAATCTGCATCGAAGTTCTAAAGATGTACCCGTAATCTTCAGCAGACTAGATAAATTCATTTTGAAAACCTCATCGAACTCTGCAATGGCAGGAGTGGCAGAAATGGAGGAGTGGCAGAAATGGAGACTCCTTTCATCTGCACCTGCACCACAGAAGACAAGGTAAGCAAGGTAAGCAACACGAGAACCGGTGGCATAGTAGTTGTTTCAGCAGTATAACAGTGATTTTGTTTGAAATGTTTTTCTTACATTTCTCTTCTTCTCTGGAAACGATTTTCTTTCTGGCATCGTATTCTTCTTTGGCAATGATTTTTCTTTCTAGTGTTTTCTTGCTGCGTTGTTTTGCAATACACATATCATTAGCATGGCATGTGAAAAGATCATTAGCATGGCTTGCCAAAAGTTTTAGAAGGGCACATGTAGATAAGTTCTTGAAATTATTTCAACAGAAATAGGTAGGTACTTTTTGTTATAACGCATCCCTTATAAGTAATATTCTCATAGGAACTTATTGTAGGTATGCCACATTCTTTCAATTACAAGAAAGAGAACCTAGAGGAATGCACCAGACCTCAGAGAAAAAAAAAAATAATAATAATAACATTTGCAATATTCCTGAAAAATAAATCTTTGGTTTGAAGTAAACAAAACAGAATTATGAAAAAGCACTTACAGCAACTTTATATTCATTAATCTACAACCTTATTGTTAATGAAACGAATTGTATTCTATGCAGAAACGAAAGGCAGGGTAAACAATACGTAGTTATGGGCTACCATTAAAACCAGGAAAGTTTAGTACACACTTGTGTGTAAATGGCCCTTGAAAATCAAACAAGTCAATACCGCCATGCTGCTTTATTCATCTAGGACTACTGGAATGTTCAAGGGGGTCATCTCCACACACAGAAATCTCATTTCTATGGTCTGTATTTTGTTGGGCGTGCAGTGAGGGCTTTATGCACACACTTTTTCTAATTCTCATTATACTCTTCGCCGTTGTATATGAGGGACAGTCTAGTCGAATGAGCTTCTCCAAATGAAAATATCATCAGCGTTTCCATCGTAATCTGCCACAAAGCTCTCGCAAAAGCAAAGATGACGCACATCATCAAATAAGTTTTCTCACAAACGAGAATTCATGGATAGCCCAAGTTTATCACAAAGAAAAATTCCCTGCACTCAATGACCCAGAAACCTGTTGTGACAACAAGTTTTTCATTTGATAGTGGGGTTACATGCATTATAACTACTAAACAAACCTGTTGTGACAATAAATTTTTCATTTGAATGTGGGTTACATGCATTATATCCTAATATCAAAGTGCCTCTTCTTTGTGTTGTCCATCTTGCAGTTTGAGCTATCACTTTGTTGTGTTGTCCATCTTGCAGTTTGAGCTATCACATGCAAGACAAGTTGTAGGGTAGTGGGCCCAAAGAGTTAGGCAAATGGTAAATTTGTGGGCCCACAGCGTAAAACGTGGTGATTTATTACTGCTTTGTATGTGACATCTCTACATGCACTCCAAGTGTCCTTCGCAAAGTTACATCTCTACATCCATTATAGCTTTTGCGTAGGCTCGCAAAGACTCTGTGCCATAAGGTGACCCTCTTTGTTGTATTATTTTGTGCCTTAGCTGGGGCTGCAGTAAGCGACAACCTTCAAGTGGGCTATTACAATACTATTTGTTCAGATGCGAAACCCATTGTGCATCGGGTGGTTAGTAGTGCATTCCTGAACTTTACTGGAGTAGCTACTAAGCTTATACGGTTGCATTTCCACAACTGTTTTGTCAAGTTAGGTATCAAAGTTACGTTTGCTAATGTACTTTGCTAGAGTGCTGGTAGCATAGCATAGCAGAAATGCTCAATGACGGAAGCAAAGGTAGCATTTCAAGCATCCGAGTAACAAAAAACATAACAGATTTTGTGAAAGTAACCCTAAGCCCAGACAACGAATTCAATAACACCTCCGCGCAGAAATACGGATAATTTCAATCGGTATCACAAATTTAAAGACTTTTAATAACAGATTTTGCAGGCATCTGCAACTTTTACATGTAAAGGATTGTTTGAATGCTAAAATACATTGAATTGTCTAAAAGAACATAGACGTGATTTATGTTTTAAAGTCGCCATACCTTCGATTTCATCGGCAAGCCCAACCGCGATTGTTCTCCGAATTCGAACAAGCCCAAACCGTTGCACAAACCCGAAGCAGTGAGGGATAAAAGGTAGTGTCGGCAATAATGAAGTTCCATCAGGATTACCCCTTTGCACGTAGACTTGACCTTGTCTTCAAACCATGGCAATGGCCGTCAGCATTAGTGATGAGGATTTTCAAGCTTGATTGTATTCAGGACCATAAAATCCATAAGCGACACCGACAGTGTAGAAGAGACTGCATATGAAATTATTTTTCCTTTTAAAGCGGATGGCATTCTAAGAATAATGGTAGCCCATAACTACATATTGTTTACCCTGCCTTTCGTTTCTGCATAGAATACAATTCATTTTATTAACAAAAAGGTTGTAGATTAATGAATACAATTGGGCGTATGGGCGATTACACGAGTTTCTCAACCTCGGCAGGGACTACCGCTACGACAGTGGCTCCCTTGTTAAAAATTAAAGACACTATCATCTGAAACAACTTGACAAAATTAGGCTGTGCTAACTAGTGTTGAATGTTAAATTGGCAATATCTGTGAAAATAACTGTAATATTTTCAAATCTAACTATAGAAAAGAGAGCTAAAATAATAGTTCTTATTTAAAAATTAAAGACACTATCATCCAAAACAACTTGACAAAATTAGGCTGTGCTAACTAGAGTTGAATGCTAAATTGGCAATATTTGAATGCTAAACTGGCAATATCTGTGAAAATACCTGTAATATTTTCAAATTTAATTAAAAAAAATAATAATCCATATTAGTAGAGACATTGAAAGGAAAACGATACATAATAATAACAAGGTGATCAATCCCCATTTGTGAACCTAACCAAAATTAGCAGTGTTATAGAAATAGTGCATGTGCCTCTCACCACGAAAGATGGCAATAAAGCAATCAGGTGTAAATGTTATCTTGCAAATACATTCATGTTTGGAAATAAAGAGATCTTTCCATTGCAAGTTGGACATTTTACATGATCACATGGGCTGCATCAAGAACTTCAATACTTTCAAGCTTTGCCTCACTATTGGCCATGAAGATTACTCAAGTCTTCCTTAATCTCTCTAGTAAAGGTTTGCCATTTCTGGTATCTAATATTCAAATACTTACCAAGTTAGATAGCCATTTAATATTTCTGTTAAGAGCATAAAAGCATGGCAAACATGAAAACCAGATTGTTAGGCCTATGAATTTCTGGTTATAGCAGGCTTCTAAATATGTTGTACGATAGTTCAAATCTTTGAATCAAGCTACTTGGAATAACTTTCCTATGTTAGCTCTCTAAATCAGGTCCTTGCAAATTCAGAGTTCAAAGTTGGGCCAGCCCAACCTACCCAGTGAACAGAATATTGATATTTATGCTGACATCCATTCTTCCTTCAGCCCATACAGCCCCTCGTGCTGTAAGCAGTCTCTGATACAATTGTAACATCTACATATTTTACTGGAACATATAGACAATCCATTTTTATTTTTGAGTAATGTCAACGGTGTTTTGTTTCTTATCTAAAAGGCATGAGATACATACTATCCATATCACCTGTATCTCTAGAACATTAAATTTGAGATTCCAGCAATAACCAGGAAAGAGGAAATCATATCCCGTCCATAGTGTGGCATTTCACAATTTTCTGATTAAATGCCTTGAAGGTATAGAAAAGAGGAATAAGAGTTTGTGTTCTAAAATTCTGATTAAACCAAAAGACTTGTGCTAGTATTATATGAGATTCCAAAGATTATGTTTGGACCTTTAATAAAATGTCCAGAATTACCCTCTAATACAAATTGAAATCCTGGTTTCAAGTCCAGTTGGAAATTCAAAAGGGTTACCTTACCAAAGAACCTACACATGTTAAGAAAATCCATTCCCACAGGTTTCAATGCACTGTTAACATTCAAACGTATATGGTGGGAGAAGCCTATCTTACAAAATTGTCAGGCTCACATCGAGAACAAAATGGCTATTGCAAGACATTCAAAATCATTACAAATGGTCTTTCTGTACACATTAACGAGAAAGGCTTCTGTGAAATGAGTAATTGGCACTGGACAATTCCTGCTTTGTTTTGTTGTTGGTTTATGTGGGCAACTAAAATATCTAATGGATAAAGGAGGTGGTCGTATTGATGCATCAAACTTGTTCACTAGAAGAGTGAACTTGTAAGACTTTTATAAACAAGACAGACATTAGATTACCTAGCTGGGTTTATTACAGACATGAGTCAATAACCCTTGACTTTATTAATCGAGGATTTAAATTGCCATCTTCCCCACCCACTAGATTCTGCTTGCAGGTTAGAAATCCTACAGCCATTCTTCCCTCTGCCACTCTCTATCAAACACAGAAATGCATGCAATTACACACACCCTCTGTCTCCAGAAGAAACTAGTGAAATTGTGGGCTGTGACTATTAATATTTGCCACTTAAATCGCTACTAGCATATGCTTACGTTAGCATCACATAATTCTAGATGGATAGAAATAAAGAGACATGACATATAAATTTAAATACAACAACATGGCACGTTAAAAGATCGAATCCATTCAAGATGAGGGTTAGACAACCTGCCTTGATATCAGTTATAAATAGGGTATCCACGGTCCTTCTAGCATTAAAATGCTGTATGGAGCTTGACAGGGCATCAAAACCCAATAATGTATTTAAATCTGCACGACTTCAGAAGATGAAAACCAGAACGTACAACTCAAATTCTTTTGCAAAGCTAAGCTAGATATTCATTTGAATTAATTATAGTGTTGTATCTGCATAGTAACCAACGCACAAGGTTTTTTCCCATGCCAGTGATTAAACTATGAGATCGAACAGAGTATACAATGCTATTTGATGCTGTAACATGTGGCCCAGATTGAAACAATTATGCAGTAAATTACATTGACATAAAATTATCACCATAGACAAAATCCAATAAAAGAATAGGACTCACCAAATATTTTCAAACCCAGTGCAAGAACAGAGATAAATGAGTAATCTACCTGGAAAAAAGATGATCGGCAAACTGATGATTATGTAAGCAAATTCGATCCCCGCCAACGGCGATAATACCTTTTATTCCTTCTACCAGGACTTCCAGTCAAACTGATGGTTATGTATATACTGTATATTCGGTGGTATTCGTTATTTTTTCCAACAAAACTGATGATTATGTAAGTATTAATCGTCTATAAAATAGACAATTATTATTGATTTCGGATGGGGATGTAGCTCAGATGGTAGAGCGCTCGCTTAGCATGCGAGAGGTACGGGGATCGATACCCCGCATCTCCACTCTAGTACTGACCATATGGAAGGGTTTTATCTTATATTGCATTGAGAGATTGTTTCCCGGCCAGATGCAAGGGTTTTATCCTATATTGCATTTGTGAGAGCATGTTACCTGCCTAGATGCAAGGGTTTTATCCTATATTGCATTTGCTGAGAGCATGTTACCTGCCCAGATACAAGGGTTTTGTGTTACATTGCATTTACTGAGAACATGGTTGCAGGGTTTTATCCCATATTCGAGAGGTACGGGGATCGATCCCCCACAGCTCCATTTTGGCACAGGCCAGATACAAAGGTTTTATCTTAGATTGCATTTGCTGAGAGCATGGTTCCCATCTTCTTCGTTTTGAGAGGTACGGGCTTCGAAACCCCGCATTTCGGTTTTGGGATAGGCCACAGTAATTGCAATCATGGTTGCAGATGCAAGGGTTTATCATATATTGGTCTCACTCTGCAAATTCGACGCCAGGTAACATTAGCCATTACGAGTGATTACTGCACTCTAGTTCAGGAAGGGAAAGGGTTCTTTGAGCCGGAGTTCGTTACATTGACTAAAGGCGAACTCCAAGGTATGTATAATCTTCGAAGCATGTGGGATATTCCAGTTTCCGGTGTATGGTGATAGTGGACGGTGGGTGCCATTAATTGATCTGGTTTTCGTGGCCTTGGGGATTTTTGTGTGTTATCTGATTACACATTTTCGGTTTAGTTTTTCGGATACACTCCCTTGACGCTGTGGACGGTTTCATTGCATTTATGTTACTTTTCCTTCATTAATATCCTGCATGTGGGAGGGTATTTATCCATAAATGGTTTTCGAGGACATTCATTGACATCTCGTTATCGTATGCCCGGTTCCATTCTGAGCTCCTTTCCTCCTTACTAAAATCGGAGATATGCTATATTTTTTTGATTTTCATCACAAATATTTACATTCTTATGTTCATTATTATGACACACCCCTACGACACTCAGGGGTCCAGATGCCTATTTGGGTTTTTCTTTCTATTACATGTCTACAACTTTATCAAGGGGAGGGATCATGTCTTCAGCGTATGAGCTATTACATTCTTTGGAGGCATTGGATAAACTCATTCATTATATCACAACCATGCAAGGATTTTGGTCTCAGAGTGTGTAACAGGTGGTGGCCCTGTTGGGGTGATGTTGTTGTGATGGTTTATAGCTTATTTTTACCATTATTCGGCTCTGGTTTTCTGCTTTGATAATTGCTTGCTCTGAAACACTTAGGTGGCCTTGGGTTATTACGGCGCGGCGACCGAATCACCAAATTTCCGACGATTTTCGAAATCACACCTGGCGGGTGGATGGGATCTTTAATTTTTAATTGACAAGGGTCTTATTTCATTACACTCATTTGTCAGAATCTTCTGATGCTCTAATTTGTGGATGCTTACGTGCTGATCCTCCAGATCGGGCACCATTTTTTTATGTGCAAGGAGCTACATTTCTTCCATTACTAGGACGCGATCTGTCGGCGGGATTCCTCGATTGACATTATCTAGGTTGGTCTATATGTGGGTTCTAACATTCTTTTTGTGATCGTGGATCCCAAAACATTCTTGCAAGGATTTCTGTTCATTTCATTGGGTGTCCCACCTACCACCCCTGACTCTTGTTTATGACTGACAATCCCTTAATATTCTCTATATTTACTTCACTTTTTATCCAACAATATGTCCACGATGGACCCATTCGTGTCAGACACATCGACTCATGAAGCCTTTATTCGGGCCACGCTTGTGGCTGAATCACTTCACCATACATTCTCTAGTTCTGAGCAGGGGATGGGCCCTTCTGACTCACATGTTGGGCTCCCTGGGGATGTTCCGTATCATTGGATAGATGGCGACCGTGCTACATACGATTCCCACGGGGGCACGTTGTGCGGGTGGTGTTCATCAAGGCAGTCACAAACAATGTGCCATTAAAATTACCACCTCGACTCTATTTCTCATTTTTGGTCACGAACTTCTGATTGACCGGGTTACCAGTTTACATAAGAGAGCTCTTATTGGTAAATGGCATGTTGCAGAGGTTGGTGAAGGCGAGATGCAAAGCTGGGTGGAATCGAAATGGAAATCCCTGCTTGGTTATATGCCCTCTGTGGTTCGACTTATGGGTGGATGGTATAGTTTCCATTTCCTCTGCCAGGAGGATTTACACAAAATTTAGGCACTTCCATGGATTAAAGGACGGGGTTTCCTTATATTGCACTCCTAGTATATTGGATTTAATCCTCTTAAGGAGACGTCGAAGAACAAACTTATATGGGTTAAGCTGTCGGGCTTGCCAATTGAATTCTGGACCAGGGAAGTTTTTATGGATATTGGGAATGCGATAGGCAAGTTTGTATATGTTGACCCACGGTCCCTGGGTGCCCGGGACAAAAGAATTGCATGTATTTTGATAGAGAAAGACTACTGTGGCGAGTTCCTAGATCATATCGAGTTGCAATGGGAGGACACCCACTTGGTGCAGAGACTGGAATTTTGGGGCGTTCCATTTCGTTGTCTCATATGCCATCATATTGGCCACCTTATGGCGCAGTGTCCACGCGGGAAGGGTGGTGAAAGAGTTCCTCGTGGACGCTATAACTCAAGCGGTAAAGATGCGGATGGTGGACACCCATAATATTACATGACTGGACATGGGAAGACTTTTAGTCCAGGTGGTGAACATATTTCATCAGGCAATCCGACACACCCTACACTTTTACATTTTGTTGTTTCACTCCCTAAGACTAAAGCTGAGTTGGCCCCTATATATGTACCATCACCTCCTTGGACATCTAAACACTCTGGCTCTCCCACCATCGATGACACATCCCCGATAAAAAAGATTCCCCTACTTACAACTCCTGCTCCTCCCCCTTTGGATTATGTACCATCCCATATGACATCTTTCGACGTTCCCTCAACCTCACAGATTACGTATATTTCGGCTCACATCCCCTCTACCACCACTCACTCCCCTGCAATGACAACTGCTCGACCTATTTCACCCATGTCTCCGGTGACTTCACGAACAAATTCGGTAGACAATGACTTAGATTTCCTATTATAGAAGAAGACCCTTGACCTTAGTTCACTCACGATCCACAAGCCTCCGGGTTCTACGTCCCCGCACATTAGTCCCTCCTCAACTGAAAATATCACTATCAGAAGGAAGAAAAACAAGGGTAATCGGCATTTCCGCAGACGTACCCGACACACTAATATTAATCCTTCTCATCCTCATACTCTGATCGACATTCCTATTGCATCTCCCATATCACCTCGGGCCCTTAGAGCAACTCTCCCTGAATCTGGTCCATCATGAACTTCATCCTTTCCATGAATATTCGGGGTTTGGGGGCATCACATAAATTTCTCACCCTCAAGGAACTTTTTCTTTCTACACGTCCATACATTATTCTGATTCAAGAAACTATGCACCCAACATGGCAGACGATAATCTATTTCAGGAGGATGCTCCCTGATTGGCATATGGCAACTACTGACGTTGTAGGACTGTCGGGGGGTTTGGCAGCTCTATGGGATCCTAGATGGGTCAAGATGAAGGCCTACTCATGTTTTGCGAGTATTCTTCTGGCGGGACATATCATAGGTTTACCAAGGAGAATACACATTTTGGCGTAACTTGTGTTTTTCTGGGATGTTGGGTCTGATTAATCTGATTATGGCAGGAGACTTGAATTTCACTATTGGATTGGACGAGGTTTGCAATAGATCTAGAAGAATAGATAATATGGAAAACATCATCAAAGAAATCATAAATGATCATAACTTGATTGACATATGCCCACCAAAAATTGCGCCTACCTCGGATAATGGCAGGGCTGGTGAAGAATATGTAGCCAAAACGCTGGATCGATTCCTATTACATGAACAAATGGTGGATAAGCTCGGGTATGTACAATCAAATATTGTAAACAACTATACATCTAATCATTGCCCCATCATTCTTACTTGGCATCGTGGGGATCTAAGATATGGGATGCCTTTAAATTCAACTGGGTCTGGCTAGAAGACCCATAATTTGAAGTTCTGATAAGTGATAACTAGTCTCGGGGCCGAGCTAGAAATATTTCCCCCATGATATATATTCAGGAGAAACTTCGTGCCTTAAAGGATGTGGTGAATTCATGGGAACAAAGGAAGAAGGCACAACATAAAAAGGATCTAAAAGACATTGACGCGGCCCTAGAGTCACTCCTACCGCTCATTATC
Organism: Pinus taeda; assembly: GCA_000404065.3. Lineage (NCBI taxonomy): Eukaryota > Viridiplantae > Streptophyta > Pinopsida > Pinales > Pinaceae > Pinus > Pinus taeda. Next base: position 22,574 of record APFE031099839.1, read on the forward strand.
ACTCATTCCCCATCGGCCGAGGTTCGGGACAAAATACATGCATTGGAGCTCAAAAGAAGCAAATCCTCCAATAAAGGGAATTGACTTGGTGCCTAAAGAGTAGGGCCATATGGATTCGTGAGGGTGATAAGAACACAAAATTTTTCCACCGTTATGCAAACCACGGAAGGAAGGTTAATTCCATATGGGAGATCTCTAATGATGATGGCAATCGCGTGCAGTCGCAACATGGGATTACAAGATTGGTGGTTGAACATTTCAAACAAGCATATAGTAGCAAGGGTCTAGAATGTGGGGAGGAACAAGTGTGGGGGGTTAGTGAATATCCTTCGATGTTTGATGAGAAGGCAAATTCAGCATTATATAAGGTTGTCTCAGGGGAAGAAATCCATCAGGTGCTGAAATCTCTTAAGGAGGACAAGAGCCTTGGTCCAAATGGTTGGATGGTAGAACTATTTACCCATTTCTTTGACATTTTCCAGGAAGATCTACTAGCCATGTTGGAAGAATCTAGAAAGAGGGGATTTATACATCCACACATAAACTCTACATATGTTACTTTCATCCCCACAAAGGCATCCACATGCTCGTTTTCTGATTATCGACCTATCTCACTCTGCAATCTTATTCACAAGATTATCTCAAATACTATTGCAACCAGGATTAAGCACATATTATCAAAGTACATATCTCCTGAACAATTTGGTTTCTTACAAAATAGACAAATACATGATGTCGTGGCTATTGCTCAGGAATGCTTACATACGATCCATGTTAAAAAAATAAACGTTGATGTAATGAAGGTTGATTTACAAAAGGCATACGACTGCCTTAATTGGGGTTATCTACGGATGGTACTTCAACAGGTTGGGACACAGACCATAGGAGCTGAATGGATAATGACATGTGTATCAAATGTCAGGGATGTTGTTGTTATTAATGGATATCCATCTCGTTTTTTTGGGGCGGGGTGGGGGAGGGAGGACTTAGACAGGGGTGATCACTTTCACCTCTATTGTTCATTCTGGCAATGGATGGTCTCAGCTTACACATTAAAAAAGTTGTGGCGAAGGGCTAATTTAATGCACTTTCTATAGGTAGACAAATTAAGATATCTCACAGTTTCTTTGTTGATGATGTTCTGATTATGGGGATGATAGATAGATTTAAATGGCTCACATTATTTCATAACTTCACTAAATTTGGAAGAGCCACAGGCCTCATTATGAATCTACTGAAATCTACCATTTTATATGGTTCTAGTGATATGAATGACATTGCCTATATTCAAAGAATCTTCGGGGTGAGTTCCGAATCATTGGCAGTGGGCATGAAATACCTGGGCTATCATATAAAGCCCTGTCAATACAGGAGCAATGATTGGTTGTGGCTTTTTAATCAATTTTACAAGAAAATTATGGGGTGGGAATTCAAATGCCTCTTGTTAGGAGGGCATATTACTCTCACACAGTGGGTGATCACCTAACTGGGTGTATATTGGGCACACTCATATTGCCTTCCCCAATCTATAATCAATTCTCTGCACCGCATTATGGCTCAATATATTTGGTCAGGGGCGAAACACAAATTTAATATCACTTGGTAAAATTAGAGAACATAATTATACCAAAAAAGAGGGGTGGATGGGGTGTATTGAACCTGCGGCGGTTCGATCGGGCATTGTTGTTGAAGTCATTGTGGCGCGGTATATTCGGGGAGGGCACATGAGGTAAAGTTATTAGATATAAATATCTGAAGAACAAAGAGTTTGTATATTGGATGTGTCGGGGGACTATTGGTATTTCCACGGGATCGACCATATGGCTTAGTCTGAATAAGATCAAAAAAGTTTTTCTTCAAAATCTATGTTGACAATTTGGCATTGGGCACCGGGTTATGATTGGCATGGACCAGATTCTTGGTATGAGCAAGGACTCGTGCATATCTGTGGACTTCATATAAGTTTTCAATAGACGAGGTATTTTTATTGGAACCAAGTCATCCGGGAATGGTTTGGACATGTCCCTATATGGAAGAGGGACAATGAACTGGGTTTTTCAGGCCATAATGCTTTCGAATGGGAATAGGTCAAGATCATGATGAAATCCATCAGCATCTGCCATGATTGGCGTGGGGATCATATCACATGGGCTGGCAAGAAAGAGGTAGGAGAAGTTGAGGTGGCGGACACATACTACAACCTTTGCACTCAGGAGCTTCACATAACAGAGGTATGTTGGTTCTATCAATTTTGGCGCACTAAGTTTCCCACTAAGATCAATATGTTTTTTTGGCTTGTTTGGAAGAATAAAAATCTTACATGGGACAACCTACTAAAGAGAAAATGGCAGGGACCGAGGATTTGTTATCTTTGTAGGAATGAGGGGGGGATAATATCCATCTTTTCTTAAAATGTCCTATTTTGGTCTAATTATGGCGATATTTTGTTGTACAAATTGGTACACCTTTCATACAATATGATGACATATTTGATTGTTTGTATTGGTGGAGTGAACAAAGTACCACATGGAGGCTGATTCCATTGGTTGTTTTCTAGGAGATATGGCAGTGGCACAATCAAATTATATTTGATAACTGTAAGGTAAAAGAAGTGTTGGTGATGGACCGAATATCAAAATGGATCAGTGGTGATTTTGTACAAAGCAAAGCACCTAAGGAAAAGAATTGTAGGAGATTTGGTCCAAGCATTGTATATCCAGTGGGATTTTTTGATGGGATGACACAAAGAGGGATTTGTGGATGTGGATTTTGGATCAAACTTACAGAAGAGCAAGAATATTGAGTGCACTAGGGTGCTGGTAGGGGCACAAACATGAAGGAATAAGTGATGGAATTATGGGGCTTTCTTTGGTTCTCTACCTTTTTGGACATCCCCTCCATGCATATTTTTGGGGATTCTCAGATCATTGTTGAACATGTACAGGGAAGGAATAAGTTACAACAGAACACACTCTATGGTTGGCTCTGCCAGATTGAAAATCTTTGGGCTTCTTTTCAAGACTCATCTATCGAGCATATTGGACAGGAACATAACCAAAATGTAGATCACAAGTCCAAGATGGGTCTATTGGACGAACCGGATGATATGCACATCGAAAGAAAGATGGGAGAATATACTATGGATGCTAGATGTCTACCACTGCTAGGATAACTAATACACTTCCATGGGTTATACACAAAGCAAAAGAAATGTTGCATCCAAAAGAGATAATTTAAAATTCTGTGTCTTTTTTGTAAATAGT